>JAVYIG010002482.1:0-17500 GCA_035222895.1 Strongylocentrotus droebachiensis | reverse complement strand
ATTTGTACTTACAATTAATCTTGACATTTTGGTAAACATCACAATTTTACATTTTCTCCAATTGCGTTATGTATAACCTATGAGATATAACATGATTTTGATTCACGTTCTGCATATTTCATGCAAATGTCTTTTGAACTATCTTCTCCTCATTATAAATTATTATTATGCACAGATGCAGGAAGAGCCTGCCCTACCGGGGTGTATTCGATCGAAACTTCTTGATTGTATCGACTTTTCAGACACTTATTTAGATGAAACTGCTTCCCTTTTTCTGAGAATGTTTCGATGAATTAAAAACATGACTTGTTTACTACTATTAATATATTTAGCACTATTATGTTTGTTCATTAAAATTATTTGTTGCAAATGAATATCAATAAAATCCCTGTGGAGGGAAAAAATGAAGAAAAAATATGATATTATTATGTTGTCTTCTCTCTTTCTCTCCCGGCCTTGTTCACTGTATATACTATATTTTATTAGTTTCCCTCCTATAAACCTAAATTTCTATATCGAGACCATGCACAGAAATGAAGGCAAGAAGGCCTGACAATTCTATTTAATCTGACAATGTCACCTTCTAAAAAGACCTTTAACATAGCCCTGTATTGCTTACTTATTTTGTCACACAACAGTGATATCCGTTATGTTTTCATAAAACCCGGAACTCTGCACCAAGGAAGAATGGTCGAATACTATTTTTGCACATCTTTTGTCTGAGGTGTTGATGAAAAACACTAACCCAAGAAAGCAACAACAAAATAGGCAGCAAAAAGAAAAATATCCCTTTCTTACTCATTAAAACAACATTTCAGAAGGTTCTTACAAAATCTGTCCTGCAACTTATTTGATTACAGTAGATGCACTGGGAAGTTCTCGATTGTCATCAGACGTTTCATTTAATACAGAGACGTCTGTCTACCTTTAATCCCTTCTTCTTCTCTCAGCCCTCGAAAATCACATCTTCCTAACATTTTACCCAAGTCTGGAGAATTTAAAAGGAATATCAATCGCATATCATGATCCGCTTACTGGTTTGCTCGGCTTTCCTGGTTTTACTGCAGTGTGTGTGTCTCGCTCGGGCAGGTAAGTTTTTTTGTTAATATTCTTGTATTGCTTTAAAGGTACTATGTCCCATTTGCAGGCCAACAAAATGAAATTGTTAAATTCCAACGGTATTTGAAAGATAATACTAATTTAGAACTTCCCTAAAAAAAGGGGGGCTTGAAAATGTCTTTAAGTGGGAAAATAATGACTATTAGTTGTCTAATCGACTTAGGAGCTATAGAGCCAGTAAGTTATAGTCTGATTTTCAGACCATTGTACCGAATGGTTGTACGTTTTATGCTGCGCAAAGATTCAATCAGTTTAATTTTGGCCATGACAAGAAGTGGCTTATTGATGTAGACAAATGCTCATGTACCCTTTACAGCTCATTCTATGTATGTTATTAATATTACCAAAGAAGAAAAAAAGCCAGTCAGTCACTCAATAGTGTCTGACGGTGAAGTCTAGCAAGTAAACGGGTTTCCTTGCATAATTTGAATATTAGGACACTTGCTAACGATTAAATTTCACAGATAGGACATACATGACATATTCATAATTCCTACAAAGTTCTACAGAATTTGATGTTGGCTGCAAAAGGGACATAGTATCTTTAACACAACATAGAGATTGGGCGATTCGATGTCTGCTTCTGGCTTTGCAAAGTGGCCGACAGTTGACTGTATAAATATACCAAGGCCCCCTTTTCTTGTTGGTGCTTTACTTGATCAAGAAAGTGTTATAATATGTTACTGCTTCCATATATTTATGAATATTAGGCGAGTCGATGTTTTCCCCGGGCTTATAATTGGCCGACAATTAAATATACCACGAATCTTTTTCGGGAAAAAAGTCTTGCCGCAATGGGTGTGCTTTACTTGGGAAGCTAAGGCTAATTTTTGTATTGCTTTAAACATATATAAAATTGGTTGATCCGATAATAATACTTTCTTCTGGGTTTGCAAAAGGGAACGTGATGATTGACTTTGGTTGGTTGTTGTTGTTGTTTTATTGTGTTTTTACCGGACTGCTAAGAAAACATGTGTATGCCTGTAAAGGCATGAGCACACAGAAGATTTTTTTTGTAATCATTCACGCGTTAATAACATCACGGTAAAGCTATGGTCACAAATCAGAGTAGCGATCGACCGATCAGTAGCCTGCTCGGTCGCTGCTGGAATTAGGCATCTCCCAGCGATTACGTCGGTGCCCGGTCAGCGACCGCCCAGGCACCGAGCGTATTTTGGGCGGCGAGTGAAAAGTGAGCAGGCGCCGCCCAAATTTTAACTCCGCGCTAAAACTTCAGCGGCGACCGAGCGATGCCCTAAAAACGAGCGGTGCCTGGGCGGCCGCCGCTCGGTGGCCGGGCAGCCGCCGGGCAGAATTGGTTAAAAACTCGCCGCTCGGCCGCCGAGCAGGCTACTTTTGGGTTATGTGACCATAGCATAAGTAAGCAAAATTAGAGGCTTTTGGTAACACCACGTGGTATCCTTTTTAAAAAGGCTGTTGATAATTTCATCAAAAGAACCCGCTTATGGGGCGTTTAGAAGAATGAGGAAAAACGTCAAGGAAAGGATAATGGAATAAAGTTTCATGGTTCATGAAACTTTCACACGAGATTATCTTTATGGTGTCGTTTACACCAAAAGATGAGGTGAAATGGGAAATTGGAAGAAGTGGTCGAGATGGCAAAGGTTGTGAGCAGATCACAAAAGTTGAAGAGTGAAAAGTGCAATTATATAAATAACTGTTGGTATGCCGATGAAGAGTAGATCTGAAATTGAATATCAAATTGCAGTATTCTTTCGTGGGAAAAGAGTATAATGTCTCTACGCGTTTTTAAGATTGTCCACATAAAGTTACCGAAAGCAGTGGCGAATCCAGCCCCCCCCCCCCCCCCTGGGGGAAAAAACGTGTTGAAACACGTTAATTATACCTTTTTTTTAAAAGAAGGGCCCCCTCCCCTGGCGCACAAGGGAGAGGGGTGCGATTTTTCAAATTTTCGAGAACCATTTTGCCCCCCCCCCTCTCCAAAAAAACAAAACAGTAAAGGAGTAAAGATGGTTTGTATTTTTAACCTAAAAGAACATAACAATAATAAAAACCTAATTCAAATCACATATAACATTCCATACGAAGAAAGGGAAAGTTAACCATAGTGCTTTGCTGAAGTCCAGTATTCCCTAGTCAGTCTGCCTTTTCTTTTCGATTCCCTTGGCCAGATCGTTAATAGTCAGTTTTAGCTGAGAGTCACATGAACGCCTCTTTCTGAACCCATGTTGTGCGTCAGATAGTATCTTGTGGTCAGACAGGTCGTTGAAGTTGGTACTGTGAATCACATGTTCGCACAGCTTGCACAGGATGGCTGTGAGAGATATCGGCCTGTAGTTGACAGGTGAAGATCGGCTCCCCTTCTTGAAAAGTGGAACCACCACGGCCTTCTTCCAAGTAGCAGGGATGGTACCTTGATCAAGGGTGGCCTGGAACAGGATGCTGATGGCTGGCGCAATCTCGTTAGCAATTTCCTTCAGCAGTTTGGCAGGTCACCATCTGGACCAGAAGCCTTATGTGGGTTGAGGTTCCAGAGGAGTATGGCAATCCCAGTGTTACCGATCTTGATGTCGCTCATTGTAGGGTGAGGGCTCGGTCCGAGGTCAGGAATTACATTGCTATCGTCGGAAAAGACAGATGCAATCTGACGGTTGAGGATGTTGGCCTTGCTTTTCGGGTCACTGTTTGTTGGGTTCAATGTTGAGATTAAGAATTAGGTGAGTGTGTAGGAAATTGACGCAGAACAATTGGCGCAGGAGCAAATGAAGTACAACCTAGACACAATGCGTGCCCTTATTCATTTTTCGTATTGTTTTATTTTAACAGATACTGAAGATCCGGAAGTTACTTGCCGGGACTTGGTTGTAGATACTATTACAGGCAACAGCACAGCCGTGGTTGGATTGGGGGAACTTGTGGCAGCGTCCTCGGACAATGTTGGTGTTGAGAGTACAACTAGTGAGCCAGCGGAGACTACTTACCAACTTGGACAAACAACAGTGGTTATCACCGTAGCAGATGCTGCTGGAAATACGGGAAGCTGTAACGCAACGGTTACAGTTGAGGGTAAGATTAGGAAGTCAGATATGGAAAAGAAAAAGAATATTCTTAGGGCAGCTCCTTTGAAGCATGTACACCAATTGCATAACGTTTACCAACATTGACTGTTGAACATTCGGGTGAACATTGCCAAAGATCTTCTCTCATAATGTTGATAAGTACCGTGTGTTGAAAAGTGCAGTGTAGTGAATGTGTAATAGATCGAACATTGTGTTCGCTTGCCCGTGCTTGCGTGTAGGTAGTCAGTTGCCGCAATTTTCTCTGGCAATGCAATAAGATGTAGAAGATAAATTACATATTAAGCAGTTTCTTTCAAGCATCCGAAAATATTAGCGTTCATTGATAGTTAATGCGGCAAAATAAATTCTGCTACATGTATAGTGCAGAGCAGTAGAGAAATATTCGAAAGTGGTTAACAAATGCCTATTTCATCATTTGTGTCCGTAAAATTGCTCGTATAATCACCTATGTGACCTAATGCAGAAGAGTAAGTCAGATGTTCGGAAGTCATAGCTTATTACCACTCAAATATTACAAGAATTGCAGAACCTGTAACAAAAATATACTGCACTAGAAACATTCTTTTGCTCTTAAAGCCTTCCTTTCTACAGCCTGGAGAGGCTGGCAGCATTCACAAATTCCAATTACCAAAAACCTCCTCTAATTCCCCCCACCCTGGCCCCACCATCAAGAGAGAGCTAAAGAGGGCTTGCGCGATTGTGGAACTATTCTGGGGACAACAGTTGATATGGGAAAATGTTAGCCCCCTCCGATTTATGACAATCCTGGGTCGTGCATGTGGTGAGAGAGAGAGAGAGCATCTTATTTATGGTGTATTTGCGGGTCAAAATATTTAAAATACAGTAAAGCAGCAAGAGAGAAATAGAGAAAGAGTGACACAGATCGAGAGGTTGGGAGTACTCCCCTCCATGCACACAGACAATTCAAATTGATGTCCTCATGGGGAATATACTAATGACATTTCACTCGATCGATTGCTTAACCGCAAATGATCTCCCCTTCTTTTCACTCCTTTTTTTCTTCTTCCTCTTTTCGGTCCCTTTTAGCTCTCCTTTTTTCCTTTTCCTTCCTTCTCTGTTTTTTTTTAGTAGGGGCGGGGAGAGGCAAGGGTCTTTTGCCCCACCCCCACCCCGATCCACAACTTGTTGGCGGGAAAATTGCAACTGATACCCCCTTCTTTTCTTTTCTTCTTCTTCAATTTTCCTTCCCTTTATCTCCTCTTTTTCCTTTTCCTTTCCATTTCCTTACTTCTTTCTTATTTTTTTTATTGGGGGAGGGAAGGTAAGGCCCTTTCGACCCCCGATCTCTTTCTTCCCCCTTGTCTTTTCTTCTTCCTCTTCTTTCTTTCCCTTTCTCTCCTTTTCCTCCTTTTCCTTCTCTCTCTCTCTCTTCCTCTCTCTCTCTTTATTTGCGGGGGGGGCGGGAAGAGCAAAATAAAGTCGTCAGATATTTCGTTCAGTGGCCTGGGGGACACTTTTTTTCACAAAAAAAAACTTTCCCCTTTTTGTTTTCTTCTTCGTTTTTTTCCTTTCTTTTTTCCTTCTTTGTTTTTTTCCTCCTTTTTTTCTCTTCTTTTTTCCCAGGGGGGGGGGGGCCGGGCCCCCACCCCCCCCCCCCCTCCTGGATCCGCCACTGCCCCCAACAATTGCTCCAGCTTTTTATTCGGCCAAGGTATTGGATTAGAGTTACGGTTGCAGTTAGGTTTCATTAGGTGAGGTAAGGATGAGAGTTGGGGTTATGTATAGTGTTTGTTGGGTTCAATGTTGAGATTAAGAATTCGGTGAGTGTGTAGGAAATTGACGCAAAACAATTGGTATAGGAGCAAGTGAAGTTCAACCTAGAAACAATGCGTGCCCTTATTCATTTTTCGTATCGTTTTATTTTAATAGATAATGAAGATCCGGTAGTTACTTGCCGTGACGTGCGTCTAGGTACTAGTGGCTCTTCTGTTGAATTTGCGGAGCTTGTGGAAGCTTTCTCGGACAATGTTGGTGCTAGGATTATTGTTCCTTCGCCAGAGCAGACTTCTTACCCAGTTGGATCAACAGAGGTGCTTGTCACCGTAGCAGATGATGCTGGAAATGAGGGAAGCTGTACCGCAACGGTTACAGTTGAGGGTAAGACTACGAAGTCATATATGGAAAAGAAATGGAATATTCTTAGGGCAGCTCCTTTGAAGCGTCTACACCATTTGCATTAGCGTTTACCAATGTTGACTGTTGAACATTGCTTAAGGAAAGTACCGTGTGTTGGAAAGCGAGGTGCAGTGAATGTGCAATATTAGATCGAACATTTTATGCACTTACCCGTGCTTGCGTGTAGGTAATCTTGAGTTGCCGCAATTTTCACTTGCAATGCAATAAGATATAGAAAAGATGGTAGAGTACATATTGAGCAGTTTCTTTGAAGCGTCCGAGAATATAAGCGTTCATTGATAGTGATCGCTGCAAAATAAATTCCGCTACACGTAGTGCAGAGCAGTAGTGAAATGTTCGAAAGTGGTTATCAAATGCCTATCGCATCATGTGTGTCTGTAAAATTGCTCTTATAGTAACCTAATGCGGAAGTATAAGTCAGATGTTCGAAAGTCATAGTTATTTACCACTCAAATATTACGAGAATTGCAGTGCCTGTAACAAAAATATACTACAAAGGAAACATTATTTTGCTCTTAAAGTCTTCCCTTCTACAGCCTGGAGAGGCTGGCAGCATTTACAAATTGCAATTCCCAAGAACCTCCTCTAATTCCCCCACCCTGGCCCCACCAACAAGAAAGAGCTAAAGAGGGCTTGCGCGGTTGTGGAACTATTCTGGAGAAAGCAGTTGATATTGGAAAATTCCAGCCCCTCCGATTTATGACAATCCTGGGTCGTGCCTGTCGGGGAGAGAGAGAGAGCAACTTATGGTGTAATTGGGGTCAAAATATTTAAAATATAGTAATTATAGCAGCAAGAGAGAAATAGAGAAAGAGTGGCACAGATAGAGAGGTTGAGAGTACTCCCCTCCATGCACACAGACAATTCAAATTGATATCCTCATGGGGAATATACTAACGACATTTCACTCGATCGATTGATTACATTGATTTTCAAAATCACATTCCAAAGCGTATGCTTCAGTAGTGTCTGTAGTGATTTCTCTTTTGAATATGTATAGGCCTCGATCCATACTTGTCCTCATAGGGGAATCCGCCTAGGGGAGAAACGCATTATTTTCTTCATCGTCCTTTAACAAGGCATACGTTTAATAGCATTTGCCTTCATTCCGTGGCGAGCATCCAATTCAAGCCGCTATGCCATTTTTGAAGTTGCAAATTAAGGATTCTTCTGACAACAGGAAAATCTGTCGGACTGTGAAAGTGAAGTTTCCCTTGATACATGTACATAGCTCAGGGCCTTGCATTTTCTTTTAAATTATGTTACAGAGTTGATTTGTAACTGCATGCCACAGCGTGTGCAAGAGGTGTGCCAAGAAGAGATCTTTAAAGTGCCCTGACATTTGCTCCGGGTTTTAATTCGGCAAGGGTATTGGATTGGGGGGAGGGTTACGGATGCAGTTAGGTTTCATTAGGTGAGGTTAGGATGAGAGTTGCAGGTTAGGCCTGGTGTTTGTTGGGTTCAGCGTTATGATTAAGAATTTGGTGAGTGTGTAGGAAATTGACGCAGAACAATTGGCGTAGGAGCAAGTGAAGTACAACCTAGAAACAATGCGTGCCTCTATTCATTTCTCGTATTGTTTTATTCTATTAAACAGATGATACAGATCCGGAAGTTAGCTGCGTGGCCAATACTGAATTATTTACTAGTGCAGGGTCTACTGTTGATCAGGCCCAACTTGTGGAAGGGGCCTCGGACAATGTAGCAGTTGTGAGTACAATTACTTTCGAACCAGCGCAGACGTCTTACCCAGTTGGATCAACAGAGGTGGTTGTCACCGTAGCAGATGAGGCTGGAAATGAGGGAAGCTGTACCGCAACGGTTACAGTTACGGGTAAGACTACGAAGTCAGATATGGAAAAGAAATGGAATGTTCTTAGGGCAGCTCCTTTGAAGCGTCTACACCATTTGCATTAGCGTTTAATTACCAACGTTGACTGTTGAACATTGCCTAAGACCTTCTCTCATAATGTTGATTAGTACCGTGTGCAATATTAGATCTAACATTTTGTGCGCTTACCCGTGCTTGCGCATAGGTAATCGTGAGTTAATTGCCGCAATTTTCACTGGCAATGCAAATAAGATGTAGAAAAGATGGTAGAGCACATATTGAGCAGTTTCTTTGAAGCGTGCGAGAATATAAGCGTTGATCGACGGTGAACGCGGTAAAATAAATTCTGCTACATGTATAGTGCAGAGCAGTAGTGAAATGTTCGAAAGTGGTTATCAAATGCCTATCGCATCATGTGTGTCTGTAAAATTGCTCTTATAGTAACCTAATGCGGAAGTATAAGTCAGATGTTCGAAAGTCATAGTTATTTACCACTCAAATATTACGAGAATTGCAGTGCCTGTAACAAAAATATACTACAAAGGAAACATTATTTTGCTCTTAAAGTCTTCCCTTCTACAGCCTGGAGAGGCTGGCAGCATTTACAAATTGCAATTCCCAAGAACCTCCTCTAATTCCCCCACCCTGGCCCCACCAACAAGAAAGAGCTAAAGAGGGCTTGCGCGGTTGTGGAACTATTCTGGAGAAAGCAGTTGATATTGGAAAATTCCAGCCCCTCCGATTTATGACAATCCTGGGTCGTGCCTGTCGGGGAGAGAGAGAGAGCAACTTATGGTGTAATTGGGGTCAAAATATTTAAAATATAGTAATTATAGCAGCAAGAGAGAAATAGAGAAAGAGTGGCACAGATAGAGAGGTTGAGAGTACTCCCCTCCATGCACACAGACAATTCAAATTGATATCCTCATGGGGAATATACTAACGACATTTCACTCGATCGATTGATTACATTGATTTTCAAAATCACATTCCAAAGCGTATGCTTCAGTAGTGTCTGTAGTGATTTCTCTTTTGAATATGTATAGGCCTCGATCCATACTTGTCCTCATAGGGGAATCCGCCTAGGGGAGAAACGCATTATTTTCTTCATCGTCCTTTAACAAGGCATACGTTTAATAGCATTTGCCTTCATTCCGTGGCGAGCATCCAATTCAAGCCGCTATGCCATTTTTGAAGTTGCAAATTAAGGATTCTTCTGACAACAGGAAAATCTGTCGGACTGTGAAAGTGAAGTTTCCCTTGATACATGTACATAGCTCAGGGCCTTGCATTTTCTTTTAAATTATGTTACAGAGTTGATTTGTAACTGCATGCCACAGCGTGTGCAAGAGGTGTGCCAAGAAGAGATCTTTAAAGTGCCCTGACATTTGCTCCGGGTTTTAATTCGGCAAGGGTATTGGATTGGGGGGGAGGGTTACGGATGCAGTTAGGTTTCATTAGGTGAGGTTAGGATGAGAGTTGCAGGTTAGGCCTGGTGTTTGTTGGGTTCAGCGTTATGATTAAGAATTTGGTGAGTGTGTAGGAAATTGACGCAGAACAATTGGCGTAGGAGCAAGTGAAGTACAACCTAGAAACAATGCGTGCCTCTATTCATTTCTCGTATTGTTTTATTCTATTAAACAGATGATACAGATCCGGAAGTTAGCTGCGTGGCCAATACTGAATTATTTACTAGTGCAGGGTCTACTGTTGATCAGGCCCAACTTGTGGAAGGGGCCTCGGACAATGTAGCAGTTGTGAGTACAATTACTTTCGAACCAGCGCAGACGTCTTACCCAGTTGGATCAACAGAGGTGGTTGTCACCGTAGCAGATGAGGCTGGAAATGAGGGAAGCTGTACCGCAACGGTTACAGTTACGGGTAAGACTACGAAGTCAGATATGGAAAAGAAATGGAATGTTCTTAGGGCAGCTCCTTTGAAGCGTCTACACCATTTGCATTAGCGTTTAATTACCAACGTTGACTGTTGAACATTGCCTAAGACCTTCTCTCATAATGTTGATTAGTACCGTGTGCAATATTAGATCTAACATTTTGTGCGCTTACCCGTGCTTGCGCATAGGTAATCGTGAGTTAATTGCCGCAATTTTCACTGGCAATGCAAATAAGATGTAGAAAAGATGGTAGAGCACATATTGAGCAGTTTCTTTGAAGCGTGCGAGAATATAAGCGTTGATCGACGGTGAACGCGGTAAAATAAATTCTGCTACATGTATAGTGCAGAGCAGTAGTGAAATGTTCGAAAGTGGTTATCAAATGCCTATCGCATCATGTGTGTCTGTAAAATTGCTCTTATAGTAACCTAATGCGGAAGTATAAGTCAGATGTTCGAAAGTCATAGTTATTTACCACTCAAATATTACGAGAATTGCAGTGCCTGTAACAAAAATATACTACAAAGGAAACATTATTTTGCTCTTAAAGTCTTCCCTTCTACAGCCTGGAGAGGCTGGCAGCATTTACAAATTGCAATTCCCAAGAACCTCCTCTAATTCCCCCACCCTGGCCCCACCAACAAGAAAGAGCTAAAGAGGGCTTGCGCGGTTGTGGAACTATTCTGGAGAAAGCAGTTGATATTGGAAAATTCCAGCCCCTCCGATTTATGACAATCCTGGGTCGTGCCTGTCGGGGAGAGAGAGAGAGCAACTTATGGTGTAATTGGGGTCAAAATATTTAAAATATAGTAATTATAGCAGCAAGAGAGAAATAGAGAAAGAGTGGCACAGATAGAGAGGTTGAGAGTACTCCCCTCCATGCACACAGACAATTCAAATTGATATCCTCATGGGGAATATACTAACGACATTTCACTCGATCGATTGATTACATTGATTTTCAAAATCACATTCCAAAGCGTATGCTTCAGTAGTGTCTGTAGTGATTTCTCTTTTGAATATGTATAGGCCTCGATCCATACTTGTCCTCATAGGGGAATCCGCCTAGGGGAGAAACGCATTATTTTCTTCATCGTCCTTTAACAAGGCATACGTTTAATAGCATTTGCCTTCATTCCGTGGCGAGCATCCAATTCAAGCCGCTATGCCATTTTTGAAGTTGCAAATTAAGGATTCTTCTGACAACAGGAAAATCTGTCGGACTGTGAAAGTGAAGTTTCCCTTGATACATGTACATAGCTCAGGGCCTTGCATTTTCTTTTAAATTATGTTACAGAGTTGATTTGTAACTGCATGCCACAGCGTGTGCAAGAGGTGTGCCAAGAAGAGATCTTTAAAGTGCCCTGACATTTGCTCCGGGTTTTAATTCGGCAAGGGTATTGGATTGGGGGGGAGGGTTACGGATGCAGTTAGGTTTCATTAGGTGAGGTTAGGATGAGAGTTGCAGGTTAGGCCTGGTGTTTGTTGGGTTCAGCGTTATGATTAAGAATTTGGTGAGTGTGTAGGAAATTGACGCAGAACAATTGGCGTAGGAGCAAGTGAAGTACAACCTAGAAACAATGCGTGCCTCTATTCATTTCTCGTATTGTTTTATTCTATTAAACAGATGATACAGATCCGGAAGTTAGCTGCGTGGCCAATACTGAATTATTTACTAGTGCAGGGTCTACTGTTGATCAGGCCCAACTTGTGGAAGGGGCCTCGGACAATGTAGCAGTTGTGAGTACAATTACTTTCGAACCAGCGCAGACGTCTTACCCAGTTGGATCAACAGAGGTGGTTGTCACCGTAGCAGATGAGGCTGGAAATGAGGGAAGCTGTACCGCAACGGTTACAGTTACGGGTAAGACTACGAAGTCAGATATGGAAAAGAAATGGAATGTTCTTAGGGCAGCTCCTTTGAAGCGTCTACACCATTTGCATTAGCGTTTAATTACCAACGTTGACTGTTGAACATTGCCTAAGACCTTCTCTCATAATGTTGATTAGTACCGTGTGCAATATTAGATCTAACATTTTGTGCGCTTACCCGTGCTTGCGCATAGGTAATCGTGAGTTAATTGCCGCAATTTTCACTGGCAATGCAAATAAGATGTAGAAAAGATGGTAGAGCACATATTGAGCAGTTTCTTTGAAGCGTGCGAGAATATAAGCGTTGATCGACGGTGAACGCGGTAAAATAAATTCTGCTACATGTATAGTGCAGAGCAGTAGTGAAATGTTCGAAAGTGGTTATCAAATGCCTATCGCATCATGTGTGTCTGTAAAATTGCTCTTATAGTAACCTAATGCGGAAGTATAAGTCAGATGTTCGAAAGTCATAGTTATTTACCACTCAAATATTACGAGAATTGCAGTGCCTGTAACAAAAATATACTACAAAGGAAACATTATTTTGCTCTTAAAGTCTTCCCTTCTACAGCCTGGAGAGGCTGGCAGCATTTACAAATTGCAATTCCCAAGAACCTCCTCTAATTCCCCCACCCTGGCCCCACCAACAAGAAAGAGCTAAAGAGGGCTTGCGCGGTTGTGGAACTATTCTGGAGAAAGCAGTTGATATTGGAAAATTCCAGCCCCTCCGATTTATGACAATCCTGGGTCGTGCCTGTCGGGGAGAGAGAGAGAGCAACTTATGGTGTAATTGGGGTCAAAATATTTAAAATATAGTAATTATAGCAGCAAGAGAGAAATAGAGAAAGAGTGGCACAGATAGAGAGGTTGAGAGTACTCCCCTCCATGCACACAGACAATTCAAATTGATATCCTCATGGGGAATATACTAACGACATTTCACTCGATCGATTGATTACATTGATTTTCAAAATCACATTCCAAAGCGTATGCTTCAGTAGTGTCTGTAGTGATTTCTCTTTTGAATATGTATAGGCCTCGATCCATACTTGTCCTCATAGGGGAATCCGCCTAGGGGAGAAACGCATTATTTTCTTCATCGTCCTTTAACAAGGCATACGTTTAATAGCATTTGCCTTCATTCCGTGGCGAGCATCCAATTCAAGCCGCTATGCCATTTTTGAAGTTGCAAATTAAGGATTCTTCTGACAACAGGAAAATCTGTCGGACTGTGAAAGTGAAGTTTCCCTTGATACATGTACATAGCTCAGGGCCTTGCATTTTCTTTTAAATTATGTTACAGAGTTGATTTGTAACTGCATGCCACAGCGTGTGCAAGAGGTGTGCCAAGAAGAGATCTTTAAAGTGCCCTGACATTTGCTCCGGGTTTTAATTCGGCAAGGGTATTGGATTGGGGGGAGGGTTACGGATGCAGTTAGGTTTCATTAGGTGAGGTTAGGATGAGAGTTGCAGGTTAGGCCTGGTGTTTGTTGGGTTCAGCGTTATGATTAAGAATTTGGTGAGTGTGTAGGAAATTGACGCAGAACAATTGGCGTAGGAGCAAGTGAAGTACAACCTAGAAACAATGCGTGCCTCTATTCATTTCTCGTATTGTTTTATTCTATTAAACAGATGATACAGATCCGGAAGTTAGCTGCGTGGCCAATACTGAATTATTTACTAGTGCAGGGTCTACTGTTGATCAGGCCCAACTTGTGGAAGGGGCCTCGGACAATGTAGCAGTTGTGAGTACAATTACTTTCGAACCAGCGCAGACGTCTTACCCAGTTGGATCAACAGAGGTGGTTGTCACCGTAGCAGATGAGGCTGGAAATGAGGGAAGCTGTACCGCAACGGTTACAGTTACGGGTAAGACTACGAAGTCAGATATGGAAAAGAAATGGAATGTTCTTAGGGCAGCTCCTTTGAAGCGTCTACACCATTTGCATTAGCGTTTAATTACCAACGTTGACTGTTGAACATTGCCTAAGACCTTCTCTCATAATGTTGATTAGTACCGTGTGCAATATTAGATCTAACATTTTGTGCGCTTACCCGTGCTTGCGCATAGGTAATCGTGAGTTAATTGCCGCAATTTTCACTGGCAATGCAAATAAGATGTAGAAAAGATGGTAGAGCACACATTGAGCAGTTTCTTTGAAGCGTGCGAGAATATAAGCGTTGATCGACGGTGAACGCGGTAAAATAAATTCTGCTACATGTATAGTGCAGAGCAGTAGTGAAATGTTCGAAAGTGGTTATCAAATGCCTATCGCATCATGTGTGTCTGTAAAATTGCTCTTATAGTAACCTAATGCGGAAGTATAAGTCAGATGTTCGAAAGTCATAGTTATTTACCACTCAAATATTACGAGAATTGCAGTGCCTGTAACAAAAATATACTACAAAGGAAACATTATTTTGCTCTTAAAGTCTTCCCTTCTACAGCCTGGAGAGGCTGGCAGCATTTACAAATTGCAATTCCCAAGAACCTCCTCTAATTCCCCCACCCTGGCCCCACCAACAAGAAAGAGCTAAAGAGGGCTTGCGCGGTTGTGGAACTATTCTGGAGAAAGCAGTTGATATTGGAAAATTCCAGCCCCCTCCGATTTATGACAATCCTGGGTCGTGCCTGTCGGGGAGAGAGAGAGAGAGAGAGCATCTTATGGTGAAATTGGGGTCAAAATATTTAAAATATAGTAATTATAGCAGCAAGAGAGAAATAGAGAAAGAGTGGCACAGATAGAGAGGTTGAGAGTACTCCCCTCCATGCACACAGACAATTCAAATTGATGTCCTCATGGGGAATATACTAACGACATTTCACTCGATCGATTGATTACATTGATTTTCAAAATCACATTCCAAAGCGTATGCTTCAGTAGTGTCTGTAGTGATTTCTCTTTTGAATATGTATAGGCCTCGATCCATACTTGTCCTCATAGGGGAATCCGCCTAGGGGAGAAACGCATTATTTTCTTCATCGTCCTTTAACAAGGCATACGTTTAATAGCATTTGCCTTCATTCCGTGGCGAGCATCCAATTCAAGCCGCTATGCCATTTTTGAAGTTGCAAATTAAGGATTCTTCTGACAACAGGAAAATCTGTCGGACTGTGAAAGTGAAGTTTCCCTTGATACATGTACATAGCTCAGGGCCTTGCATTTTCTTTTAAATTATGTTACAGAGTTGATTTGTAACTGCATGCCACAGCGTGTGTAAGAGGTGTGCCAAGAAGAGATCTTTAAAGTCCCCTGACATTTGCTCCGGGTTTTAATTCGGCAAGGGTATTGGATTGGGGGGAGGGTTACGGTTGCAGTTAGGTTTCATTAGGTGAGGTTAGGATGAGAGTTGCAGGTTAGGCCTGGTGTTTGTTGGGTTCAGCGTTATGATTAAGAATTTGGTGAGTGTGTAGGAAATTGACGCAGAACAATTGGCGTAGGAGCAAGTGAAGTACAACCTAGAAACAATGCGTGCCTCTATTAATTTCTCGTAATGTTTTATTCTAACAGATGATGAAGATCCGGTAGTTACTTGCCGTGACGTGCGTCTTGGTACTAGTGGCTCTTCTGTTGCATTGGATGATCTTGTGGAAACTTTCTCGGACAATGTTGGTGCTGAGATTATTGTTCCTTTGCCAGGTCAAATTAATTACCCAGTTGGATCAACAGAGGTGGTTGTCATCGTAGCAGATGCTGCTGGAAATGAGGGGAGCTGTACCGCAACGGTTACACTTGAGGGTAAGACTACGAAGTCAGATATGGAAAAGAAATGGAATGTTCTTAGGGCAGCTCCTTTGAAGCGTCTACACCATTTGCATAAGCGTTTACCAACGTTGACTGTTGAACATTGCCTAAGAAAAGTACCGTGTGTTGGAAAGTGAGGTGTAGTGAATGTGCAATATTAGATCGAACATGTTGTGCACTTACCCGTGCATGCGTGTAGGTAATCTTGAGTTGCTGCAATTTTCACTTGCAATGCAATAAGATGTAGAAAAGATGGTAGAGTACATAATTATTGAAGCGTCCGAGAATATAAGCGTTCATTGATAGTGATCGCTGCAAAATGAATTCTGCTACATGTACCGTGTGAGTCAAAAAAAGTTTACACGTAGAAAATTGATAATTATTTTTAAAATCATCTATGAATAGTACATTATTATACATCTTATGAAAGAGTGTCTTATCCCAAATCATTTGGTTCCATTTTTGTGTGGTATGTGTTCACGCTTGGGTGAACAGGTGGCATTGTTTGCGAGAGTGCAAAAATCGACTTGCGCCAAAGTGATGCCTAGTTTGCCTACAGTATGTATTATGTTGGGATTAGCGGAGTGAGAAAATTAATTGAATGTATCAAAATGAAATGCATTGCATATGTTTTTTGCAAAGGGCAAAGTCACACACACCCACACACACGCGCACAAATGTTGGTTGATATTTGATATTCGATATGTGATATGTGTGGCATGACTAATTTGGTTAGGGATGTTATTTGGATCTGCAAAGACCGAATTAATACCCAAATCCCAATTGTTTTATTCAAACATCACATAGGCAACTTTGGCGCAAGTCGATTTTTGCACTCTCGCAAACAATGTCTCCTGTTCATCCAAACGTGAACACATACCACTCAAAAATGATACCAAATGATTTGGGATAAAACACTCTTTCATAAGACATATAACAATTTAATGTTCATCGATAATTTTTTTAAATAATTATCAATTTTCTAGGTGTAAACTTTTTTTTGACTCACACTGTATAGTGCAGAGCAGTAGTGAAATGTTCGAAAGTGGTTGTCAAAGAGCCTATCGCATCATGTGTGTCTGTAAAATTGCTCTTATAGTCAGCTAATGCGGAAGTGTAAGTCAGATGTTCGAAAGTCATATGGTGTAATTGGGGGTCACAATATTTAAAATAATTATAGTGATTATAGCAGCAAGAGAGAAATAGAGAAAGAGTGACACAGATAGAGAGGTTGAGAGTACTCCCCTCCCACGCACACAGACAATTTAAATTGATGTCCTCATGGGGAATATACTAATGACATTTCACTCGATCGATTGATTACATTGATTTTCAAAATCACATTCCAAAGCGTATGCTTCAGTAGTGTCTGTAGTGATTTCTCTTTTGAATATGTATAGGCCTCGATCCATACTTGTCCTCATAGGGGAATCCGCCTAGGGGAGAAACGCGTTATTTTCTTCATCGTCCTTTAACAAGGCATACGTTTAATAGCATTTGCCTTCATTCCGTGGCGAGCATCCAATTCAAGCCGCTATGCCATTTTGAAGTTGCAAATTAAGGATTCTTCTGACAACAGGAAAATCTGTCGGACTGTGAAAGTGAAGTTTCCCTTGATACAATGTACATAGCTCAGGGCCTTGCATTTTCTTTTAAATTATGTTACAGAGTTGATTTGTAACTGCATGCCACAGCGTGTGTAAGAGGTGTGCCAAGAAGAGATCTTTAAAGTGCCCTGACATTTGTTCCCCAACAATTGCTCCAGGTTTTAATTCGGCAAGGGTATTGGATTGGGGGAGGGTTACGGTTGCAGTTAGG
>JAVYIG010002481.1:0-245490 GCA_035222895.1 Strongylocentrotus droebachiensis | reverse complement strand
CTCGACTCGTCTAAATGAAGTTTTACCCTTCCGCGCAAAACGCGGAATTTTTAGCGTTTCATCACAATATAGAGAAAGGAAGACGATTCCTCGTACAGTTTTCGAATCTTATTAAGCTCTATTCATCTGCATTCAGTTTCCCCCTCTCGCGCGAAGCGCGAAAGCTTTGACGTTTCTAAATTATTAGAGAAAGAACACGATTCGTTGTACCGTTTTTTACTTTTAATAAGCCCTATTTGTCTGAATTCAGTTTCCCACTCTCGCGCGAAGCGCGGAAGCTTTGACGATTCCCTCAATTATTAGAGAAAGAAGACGATTCGTTGTACCGTTCTCGACTCGTCTAAATGAAGTTTCCCTTTCCGCGCGAAGCGCGGAATTTTTGGCGTTTCATCACAATATAAAGAAAGGAAGACGATTCGTCGTACCGTTGTTGACTCTTAAACCTTGTTTGAATTACGTTTCCCCGAAAATTTTAAACCTCTGATTTCTTTAGCTGATATTATAGGAAAGTGAGACTTCGAGAAAATACAAGTATTGTAGTTGTAGTCACTCTCGAAGTCGTCACAGCGGATAAGAAGTCACAGTTTGTAGGGAAAAAAACTTGTCGGCCGACCGACCGACAATATACATCTGACCGACCTCAAACTTCTGCATTGATATAGTACACGAGGATCGAGCAAGAATACCGACACAGCTGACCCGACACAGCAAAATATTTACCCGTGTCTTTCTTGCTCCCTCGACGAGACGACTCCACCCAACAACCCCCTTCTCTCTTTTACTCCAACTCCTCCTCTCTCAGACTCTAACCTCCCCTCTCTCTCGATCCTCTCTTTCATCCCCCGTTTCTTTTGTTTCCCTTTCACTCTTTTTTCTTCTTTTTCCTTTTCTTTTTTTTCTTTCTTTTCCTTTCTTTCCTCTCCTCCCTCTTTTTCTTTTTTCTCCTTCCTTCTTCTCTTTTCTTTCCTTTCTTTTCCTTTCTTTCCTTTCTTTTCCTTTCTTTCTTTTCTTTTCCTTTTCTTTTTTTTTCTTTCCCTTTCCCTCTCTTTTTTCCCTCTCTTTTTTCCCCTTTCTTTTTTTCCCTCTCTTTTTTTCCCTCTCTTTTTTCCCTCTCTTTTTTCCCCTCCCCCTTTTCTCTTTTTCCCGACGGCAGCGCAATTTTACCGACAATATCCTGACAGGTGGGGGGGTGTCGCACCCCCCCCACACCCCCCCTTTGGCGACGCCCCTGCTTACAAGACAGGTAATTATTTTGTTTTAAAGTCAACATATCAGTGCGGTGAATTATCTTGTGTGCTGTGTCTTGAATGGAATTCATTCGTCAAATTTTCGTATAAAATTAACTAAACAACTCCCAATATTATGATAGATTCAGTATTCGTGCATGATATGGTTCATTCATTCTTGAGAAGATATAATAGTAGAAATTATAATTTGTCTTGCTTAACGTCGAATCGTGGCCGAGCTCAAACTGAACACAATGGAACATATCCTTGGGCACGTGAATTAATAATAAATGATGCATGAAACACTTTCTTTGGAGCTCAAAAAGTAATTTATCTCCTTTATTGTAGTCAGGAAATGCGGTATACATGTAACGATTTTGGATTCATTTGTGCAGATTCACCTTATCCATATTGGCCTTCTATAGCCGGATTCGTGGCCTCAAACATTGCATAACGATGTACATTAATCTAGCTCAACATAATAATGATTCTATAGCATAAAACCAAACAGAATGATAATAACGGTCACATTGTCACCTTGCATACGAGAACATATTATCTGTGTATAGACATTTCCATCGTCGGGAAACCTGGGCGGTCTCTAATATGCTTTTCACATCTACCAAATATTGCTTAACCCCGGGAAATAGGTGGGGCTAAGGGGGGGGTCTTAGCCCCACCAATTCCTTCCTTAGCCCCACCAATTACCCGGGGTAATTTTAGCCGGCTTTCTGTTCACATTACGTTTTGCCAAAGTGGGCTAACCCCACAAATAGTACGGTACTATCTGGCCCTGCAAAATAGCAGGGTTAGCCGGGCAATTGCGGGGTTAGCCGGGCAATTGTGGTGCTAAGCTGCGTAGATGTGAACAGCAAAAAAAATAGTATGGGGTTAAGGATAGTATGGGGTTAAGGATAGTCCGGGGTTAAGAAAAATAGATGTGAAAAGCATATAAATAGTTCATAAAGTTCATCATAAGACTACTATAATGAAAACGATAGATCTCGTTGCAAACATTGTTAAATCACAATGTAATGAATGTATGCACCGAACGACGGGTACCCCGCCCCCTCACGCTTGACCCATACTACATGTACGCCATTGAGTGTTAAAATGAGTGTCCCAGATAAGGAAACGAAGAATTCAAATTTCCCAGTTGCTTCCCAATATATATATTTTATAAGTAATCACCAATGGTGTTCTTGGAAGAAGAAAAAAAAAAAAAAAAAAAAAAACAATTTTCTGTCGACAATTATTTCAAAATATTTAAGTAAGGTGGACGCTTATTACACAGTTTCGGCTTTGTAAGATCATTTTTGATGAGCAATCTACAATGGAAGCTCTTGGCTTCCTACCATTCCATCTATTTTAGTCCTATCTGGACTAGGATAACCTGTCCCAATGATAGTTGATGAATGATTTCTCGTCACGTGACATAGATAATAATCGACATGAACCTGAGAGTGTGTCAAACAATAAGAACGATACATCAGACGGATTGTTCCGACGAGACGGAAGGTTGGATGATAGCATTTTAATCAGACATAAAGAAGATTATTATTCACGTTAGTATTGTTGTTGCACTGTAGAAAGAACTGATACAAAGTGACATAAAATGGCCAGAATTAATAGAACAGTTTTATACCATATTCGAGCAAACCCCCCCCCCCCCCAACGAAAATTGAAAGTTAATTTCTAGCACAATTTTGCCAACTACGCAAATCACAACAGCCTCTCAATATCCTGTTTTGAATTAAATGTGCTCACCCGCATGCAGGTTATCTTGCCAAATATCTGCTTCATAAATTATGCTTAGTATAGAGGAATGATTATTAGTATCACAGGGCTAAAAAAATGCTCATGTTTTGTAGTATGGTCATAAAAACAAGTTCAACTGTGTTATTGATAAATGGGTATCCCGTTAAATTCTTGAAATACAGCAAATATAAGAAAGTAAAAAGGCAAGCATAAGCAAATTATTGAAAATAGTCAGATACAGTAAGTGACAATTCCTGTTTTTTTTCTCGTAGACGTCCACGTAAAATGTCTTTGCAGTATAACACCTGTGATATCCTCAAAAGTGACTTTGTGGCTAGTGACCGCATAGAGTTATACCACTGTTTAGGCCCCACCTTGAACGTGTTCAAAGGGTCTTGGCGTTGACGAGCTAGATTCCAGTACCAGCGGGATGCCCCCTTTAAGTGTATGTTCTGGAGAGCAGTGGCGTAGGCAGGGGGGATAGGGGCTCGAGGCACGTGCCCCATTGAATATCAAACGGGGACACGAGATGAAGAGACGAAAGGAAAGGAGAGAGGAAAGGCAACATGAAAACAAGATGATTCGACCTTTTCCATACCCTTCCCTTCCCAATGCCATTTCTTTTATACAATATACAAGTATCAAGACAGGCGCCTCCTCCCTCCTCATCGATGCCCCCTCAATGGCAATACACACGCAGTGCCACTGCTAGCAAGTTTTGACGTTTGATTTTCTCGCAGGGCTGTTCAAATAAAAGAAAACACAAGCTTGGAAAGAAAAGAAACATCTAGCGGTGGCACAAAGCATTTTATGGTGAGAATAGAAAGTCTGACAGTGGTTGGTTGGGGTCATTTTCCATGCATTAATATGATTGTGAGAATATTATATTTGGAAGAAAAAAAAATTCTTGTTATGGTAAACTAGGTAAATTTCTTTTAAACCCGGCCAATTTCGGTAAACGTTTGTACATGAGATTGGATGGAACGAGTTCTCTCCCCTCCCCCTTTCCCCCTCTCCATCTTCTCTCTCTTAACACACACATACACACTCTCTCTTTCACTATATATCTCTCCCCACTCTGTCGAATTTTAGAGAAAGTAAGTAGTGCTGCTATGTTAGTATGATTTTTCTAAGGCATTTCTACAAATTTCATGACAAGTTCATTAATTGGAACCTATAGTTTCCAATGAAATTACAGAAATTTAGTTATTGAAGCCATATGTTTCACCCGGTCGTATGGGACCAATTATACCACCGTGTGTGCATTCTAGATCAATTTCAAATTCAAGTTGGTTCAAACTGAGAGGTGCTTTGATTTTATATTCATAAACACAGTTGGAAACAATTATACAAAATGATATGCAGACAGAAAAGCGTAGTAATATTCTTACTGAATGTGCTACACCACCGTACTGCTTCTTTTATGATATAAATTTATGTCAAAACCCTGCTAATACAGCGAGATATCAATATTACATAAACAGGTATATATTAATGAAATGTTTGTCAGAAAAGAAGGACCGATTTTGTGAGTATGGTAAGAACATCGTTAGAGTTGACTTTCCATTGTCACAAAGTGACCTATAAGAAATAGAATATTGAAACGTGATTCACTGATAATATACAAGTAGTTCTCGTAGTGTTATTTTTGTTTCGGATCAACGGTCGGTCACATCTCGGGTTGCCGAGTCAAGTGTGCCCTTATTTAGGTCTGCTTTTAAAAGAACTATCCTATATTCAACATCTGGATATCTAAGCTTTTTTAATGAATCAGTTGAAATGAACTAACCAGAAATATATCATGAAAATCTTTGAAAAGAGAATAATAAATAATGTCTTTATAGAGGAATATTCTCTGTCTCTCTATGTTTCTGTCTCTCTCCTCTGTGCGTGTGCGCCCTCGGTATTTTTTTTAATTTTTTTTATGTCGACTTTGGGGAAAGTTTCTCTCATAATGATTAGAGCCTTTATTGTGCAAAGTTTTTATACATGAAATTTGCGGTTTTTCTCCATGCGTTCATTTGTCAAACGAGCCCAGAATGAATCGTGAATTATGTAAAGTACAAAATCTTCTTTTTTTTTTGATTCAGCTTTTAAAAAAACTCATAATCGAATGACAGTACCTTTAATGCAAAGCGCCACTGTGGCAGAGTTCAGTGTATTCCCGGTAACTCTATCCAAATCATGTCTGGACATTTCAGGTTTTACTGGTACCCATATCTTTCCTATGTAAATTGAGATTGTTGATGTAATCATTTCTCTCACAAATTAGTGTAAGGGTTTAAATGTGCTTACATGTCTTGAAGAATATTTTGTAAACTAAACTCTGTTTATATTTTATTATCGTGGCCCGTATTCATGTTAATTAAAGGAGAAACTTAGATATCTCAACGTTAGACAAAGTTTAGTTCCATCATCGAGTTTAATTTTTTAGAAGAGTGCTGACCAATAATTATGCCAAGAGTGACCTATTCTTCATCAGCATAAGCTCCATTACATCTACCTTTCTGAGTCCAAATAAGTATTCAAGAACGTATGACACATGCTCCGATGACAATAGTCCCTTGGTAAATTTATAACTCTAAATGAATCACTAACACTTCACCAAATCCTGACTCTAACATCAAGGAGGTACATTGTGTATATTGAATCGCAACCCGTATTTCTTTGACGTAAGCTGTGAAAAATACTGCACCGCTATAGATGGCCTTTATTCACTACATTTAAGGTTATTCCCACTCATCCCGAATTTTCACATTTTTAGAAATTAAACGATATTGATACTGGGCGTGTTCAGTTTAAAACCCTTGTCCCATTTTGTCTTCATAGCCTGTTGCTTTACAAAATACAAATAACATTATGATAAGTGACATTGATGGGTTAACGGAGGGGTCGAATCTTTTCGATTTCTTACATCGCCACACTGCTTCCTCTTGCTAGAGGTTAATGTGCGTGCCTTGGTTCCTTTTCAAATTAATTACCTCAGATCATATTGAAGGTATTAAAGCTGCTGGTAAAGAGCATATGCCATGACATAGTATTTTCTTGATGGTAAACAGTTTGGCTTTAGAGACTCGTGAACACACATTTTTTCTTCTTCAAATGAAGTATGTGAAGTTCCAATCGTGTGATGTTGCTAAACTTGACATAATGAAAGGAAATGTTTACACGAACTACATCTTTGATTAAGAACTGAACAAATATAATTTTATTGTATATTTTTGGGGAACTGTTAAAAAGTTGTAATATGTGAAGGGCATGAATTGAAATTCCATTGATTTTTTTGTTAAAGAATGAAAGCACATGAGCAACTCTCAATACTTTAGGTATAATCATTTTTTATAAATAAATCAAATTTTAATCTATACTCATGTACCTCGTTTAACAGGTTTTCGTTTCTTTTCTTCATTCTAATAAGACGCTTTTTGCTCAGCTTTATCATCCAATCTTCATCTTCTATTCCGACAATCATTTTATGCCAAATACGCAAACAAATTCAGGATCCCATTTCTGGTTTGTCGTGCATGAAGAGGTCAGATTTGGTTTAGTTTCCTGCACTATTCTCCGGCCCAGTATAACTTGCCCATTTCCCTCTCACCCGTTCAGCCCCTTTTATCAGTAACCATACGCCTTCCCCTTCTTTCTGTTATATCCCCTTGATAATAAATGCATCCCTCAATTAGAAAGCTGCAAAATAAAATTCAAATTGTCAATTATTTTCCTTTTCTTTGCTGCGGTGAACATTTAGAATTTCATATTTTTGTTTGTAATTGATTTGTGTTGGTAAATTTTGACTGTTTTTCTTTCTATAGCTAGTTATTATTTACCAATTATCATAGCATTATTGTAGGGGCAGCGACCCACCTTTAAGATGTTGTTATTGTTTATTTGTTTTTGATAATATACGTGGTTTGTTTCTTTGTTTTAAAACACTCGATATGATACACCGTTTATTTCAAATTATTGGAGGCAACCCTCGCCCACATCGACGCCCCTGTATCATTGCACTATTTGTAAAGGTATTCCTCAATGACAAGGTTTAATCTTGTGAGTGCATGGTGTTTGTGTTTTCTAATTAAGATCCATGTAGTTTTCTTGACCTATCTCTGCATGGCCTGTATATAGTACAATTAACTTTCAGCACATAACCTGCTGGCATTTCATTTCGCTCTAACAATAACAATAAGTCTCTTTTTTCTTCCATGGCCACATTTATCATCATTGTGCAAGGCTTGTGCATCATGTTTTTCTCGAGTTTAGTAGGGGAGGGTCAGCTTAGATTATCTCCGAATTTCACATTTTACAGATTATTTGTAAATAAAAATCTGAATTAATAAGATTTCTGCTTCCTCCGCCGTCGCTATATGCACTGACATGTAATGAATGCTATAATTATGATAAACCCTTAATATCTCTAATGAGCCTAATATAATATGATTAGCAGCTTATGATGATCTGGGGTTCAAACTCATGGCCGATTTAGGAAGGCCATCATTAATGATTTTTTTTCCCTCTTCTAATCCATAAAAATGTCATGCCCTAGACGCGAACACCAATTCAACTTCCACGCTATTAATACCTTCTTCCTGCCTGTCCTGTCCGCGACATCTCAAAATGCTCAATCGCGTAATATAGGCCTAGAATTAGCCTAAAATGTATTAGTCAAATTCATTGAAAGTTGTGATTGCACTTCATGCTCCAAAAAATTGAAAGGGGGCACAAGGTCACAACAATGGACACATTGTTTATGTAAAAAGTGAGGGCGCGTTTTGCCCCTGTAATTTATACTGACTTCTTAAGTACTTTCCTTTTATAATGTAAGCTATTTTTTTTATACAAAATTTGATTACAGGTTAATATGGAAATAGCCAAGTAGAAAATTATCTCAAATTATTATATTAGTAAACATAGTTAAACCCCCTTCCCATTCGAGTTAAAAAGCTTCTTTTTTCTTTTTTTAGGGGGGGGGGGAGATATTTTCATAAAAATTGGCTGAGTAGGCAAAAACTTTCCCAACCTCTATCAGAATCGGTCATGAGCTCAATTGTCGAGAGACTTTATAATTGCATGTTCCTCCCAGAAACTGTCCAGCTGCTTTTCACAGTCAGTCATGTTAAACATGTAAGACATCGCTGTTCCCGAAAGAGGGAAATCTTCAAAATATACAGTGGGTTGAGCCGAAGCCCGAAGGTAATGACTTGGAAAAGTGGACGAACCCGATGTGACTGTATAAATTCATTAACTCTATACAGTGTGTCCCGAAAAAAACTATACACTTTTGAAATGGCTGCCAAATACAAATATATGATTCTAGGGGAAAAGTTATATATGTATGGAAAGCTCATATACTCAACTTTCATAATTATGACACCAAAAGTTGCGAAAATAATTCATGCTCGGGTGAGCACTGCTCACTTTTGTAAAGGGTATGAAAATTAGGTTGCGCAGGAATTAGCCTTCCAATTTGTGAGAGGTAAATCCTTTGGAGCTTACGGAATTGAGGATGATATGACCAATTGATGAGTTTGGGTTTGCTGAGTGAAATGTTTGGTTTATGGGATTAACATGTTATGCATAAGTGAACAGGAATTGCATTTATTATTGTAGCACTGTAACTTCCCTGGTAGACTCAGTGGTGTGTTCATGGGAGTCAGGATGGGGTGATGGTACATGTTGTAATTTCCATGTTACAAACTGTTATTCTCTTACATCTGTGACTTTGAATAAAAACCTTCACCCCACATTTCAATTATTGTAAGATTAGTTGAACATCTCATTGATTTACTCAATACCAAGGTAGGGATAATGTAAATTGAATATTCAAATACGGTTTGTTGAAAAAAGGAATGTCCAAGACGTCGGCTACTTATTCTTCAGGTAAATGGTACCTGAAATGTGGGGTGAAGGTTTTTATTCAAAGTCACAAATGTAAAAAATAACAGTTTGTAACATGGAAATTACAACATGTACCATCACCCCATCCTGACTCTCATGAACACACCACTGAGTCTACCAGGGAAAGTTACAATGCTACAATAAAAAAATGAAATTCCTGTTCCGTGCATAAAAGTTTGGTTTAATAAACCATGAAATTCACTCAGCAAATCATGAATGTATCATATCACCCTCAATGTGGTAATATCCAAAGGATTTACCTCTCACAAATTGGAAGGCTAATTCCTGCGCAACCTAATTTTCATACCCTTTACAAAAGTGAGCAGTGCTTACCCAAGCATGAATTATTTTCAAACTTGTTGGTGTCATATGAAAGTTGAGTATATGAGCTTTCCATACATATAAAACTTTTCCCCCTAGAATCATATATTTGTTTTTCGGCAGCCATTTCAAAAGTGTATAGTTTTTTTCGGGACACACTGTATAGCTGATAACGCAACAATAAATATTCATCATTCCTTACTGATTGGACACGGAAAACCCTATACATGATATAAGGAAAAGTAATCGAAGAAGGTCCAGGTTCATAAGGTTCATTAAGGAAGCGCTACATTTTATTAAACTATCTCATTCTGCTCTCTAAAAAAAGTCACGCTTTTTAAAAAGTAGAATTAAAACAAATTGGACAGGTGCTTAATCATGTTAAATGGCGGGTAAATTCGATCATGAAATTGTACGTGCTTAATATTGACGTGAAGATCACGACTGTTGACTAATTGCTATGATTTATCGTAATTTGGCTAATCGTTGATAGCATTTCACGACTTAATCGATCGCTAAATTTAGATGAGGGACTTATACTTCTCATGGTGGGTCTCAACATCAATATGGATATACGAAACCGGATAGAAGAGTTTTAAAAAATGTGTATTTTTTCCTCTTTACACATAAAATCAGAATCAACAACTTTGTCATAGTATGATATAGAGAGAACCTGTACAGGAGGCAATCAAGGCCCTCAATAACAGAAATTTAGAAGTTTCGATGGCACGTAAAATAAAAATAGTTGACTGTGTTAACGTTCCTATTAGGCATTCGATAATACACCCCTCCTTTTCTTCAAGTTTTATGATACCCCCCCCCCCCCTTGACAATGTTTTTGTCATTGTTCATAATCGAACGATTAATGAAATGTAATTTAAATTAATTTGTTTTAACGTAAGATAACAGTCTTCTCTCTAATTTTGCAACTGAAAGGAAATTTCACTCCCCGTACAATAACTATAAATAAGAATTGAAGAAATGCAGTATGAGAAAAATACTCATGTTCTCTAAGCTTCATTCGAAGGGAATCATCCTTAGGATTAAAAAGGTATTTTGATGTTCCTCTGAATAACCCAGATGACGGGATTATTCAGTCTGATCATTAATCCCAGGGGATTTAGAAAGCGGAAATGTGGAATTTGGAATTGTCACTGTCAATTTGAGCAATCAAACCATCAACCCAGGGCTTTATCCTATAACTGTTTATACTTGAAGGTACATCATTGAGTTTCACCATTTACCTTTCCCGTTTATAGACCTCTAGAACAGTATATAAATAAATTATAAATAAAAAAACATTTCAAAAGGTTAAAGGCTTGAACGCATTATGATGATGTTTAGTAAAGGAACAATATAAACGTTAGCGGTTTTTTAAATTCTTTTCAGGGTACTAGTATCCATATTTTTTCGTGCTTGGAAGGAAGTTCAAGGCTAAGAACAAAATGCACCATGTCCTTTTCGCGCAAGTGTGTATTTATGGATACTTTTTCGGATTATAGTTTAATGCGTTGCTTGGCAACGGAAATGTACTTCATTACGACATGTACAAGTTATTTCCTCAATCTTGTTGATCGCTCTACTCGTTAGATGATAGATTTACACCGTTGAAGGTATGTGTAATTTCTTTAAGCGGTTATAAAATAGTTTAGTTCAACTGGAAATTTCATCGTTGCGTCTTATTTTTTTCAGGCTTGTTATTATTTCGAGATGCTTATTTTCAACTTCCTCACCCCCCCCCCCCCCTTCCCCCTCTCTCTCTCTCTTTCTCTCTCTCTGCTGTCTCTTCATTATTACACTGTTTTCAGCACGGTTAAGCCTTGGGCATGTAAATCACAATAAGTGCGGCTAATATTGAGTAATAAATAGGTGTTGGAATAATATTTGCTCAACCCCTGTAGCGCTGTTGTTATGTTGTTCAGCCCACGCTTAGAAACGAGGGCGAAAGTACAAAGCAACAATTTATACATGAACTCTAATATAATATAGTGTTTTACAAGCTTTCTACAAAACGCGCTGACAGGCCTACACTTTCTAACAAATTATTTTCATTGAATCATAGGCAACCCAGTGAAAAGGATAGTATAATAATAACAAACATGACAAATTCCCTGCACTTCAGTAAAACAAATACAAAAGTAGTTTCACAAAAGGTATATCGCACGTCAAATGCACGTGATATTTGCATATAACATGACAAATGACATGTTTTTTATGAAATAAAATATCTGCTTTTGAGCTTGCTTGCTTGCGTGAGGGGGTTAAGGGGGGGGGGGGGCTTCATCTTCCAATGGAAGGAATGATCGTATGGTAGCCCTACCTCAATATTTCGTACGGGGGGGGGGGGTGGGGGTATCCTTTCGATTATTTCAACTTGTGCTTTGATCGACGTCACACCTGTATAAGGCTGCTGGTCATCATGCTGGTCAGTCATTCTACAGGTACACGCAAGGGTCAGATCTGATGGGTTTTAGAGCCTGTCTGGGCCAGGATGAGTGAGGAAGATCAATTTTAATGGATGATGACATGCCTTTTCATTGATATTTCCTTTATGCATAATTATGATTGCTCAAAATCGATGATCCCTGCACGACTCCTGAAATCATCATTATCGAGGGTCTTAAATTTGTTCTAGTCTTATATTAACTTACATTCTGTAAAGCATGAGGAAAACTCGGCTGCAAGCACTAGCTGTCTTATTGTGCAGATTTTTCCAAGAAGAGCGATATAATGACACAATGACTGTTCAAACATCCTTCAACCAAAGTTTCCACACGACAGTTGCAATGAACTTCATAATTTCATGTGGATATCGATACGTGATCGGGTATGGTTTCCCGCCAAGACATAAAATGATGTTGCCAAAAATGCATAGTCATATTGCACCTAGAATAGTTGCTCATTATTGAATCACTCCTTTTGTAGGTGTTATAATTCAGAACAATCTCTGTGATGTCTTTGCAATTCTTACTTTTCGAAAACTATATACTTTTAAATCCATATTCCCTGTCGTGTACGCTATAATTAAGTATTTCCATATTTTTCGTTGGAAGCATCATTGAAATATAACATGACAGCTGTTAACCCATTGACTACTGAATTCATACCTACATGTTGTAAGGCCAAATAAAAAAAAAAAATGTTTAGCGTCCTGTTTTTTCGAAAAATAGGAAGGAGGAAGCCGTTTTTTTCTTTTTTTCTTTTTCTTACAAAATGGCCGCTCGGTACATTTTCCCTGACATTCGGGCTATTTTTCAAGATGGCGGCCGACAATTTTTTTTTTATCAGAAATAGATCCATTTTAGCAGTGTTTTTCTGTAAAAAAAATAAATAAATAAATAAAAATAGGAGGCGGCCCCCAAAAAGGAAGCGGGCGGGGACACTAAACATGTATATTTTTTTACATGCATGGCCTAAAATAATAAAGAAGCCATTCAGTTCCGCTAGTCAATGGGTTGAAACTGTTATTGATGAAAATACTGTAATGGACAAACTACAGTTAGGACAATCTTCAAACTTCAGGATTATTCATCGTTGGCACATGTTGCATTATGCGTTTGCCCCATCTTCCAACTTCCATTCTAAAGTTCTCTATTAGACTTTGCCAGCGATATAAGGCTAATATCAGTTATTATCTATCTAACCATAGCCAATCCTTGTTGCCAAACAAATATGTATAGGCCTTTCGTCTATTTTGTGCAAAACATGATTCATGCTGACAATGTACCGTGCACCACAACAGCGTTTTTTTAAAACCAGGGATGGGGTTGTCTTTATTACTAATGTAGTTTTCCCTTTTAGCGAGTTATTGTTAGTTTTTTTTTTAATGAATGAATCTCTTGGAAAAAACACTGTGTGGATGGATGGGCGCGCTGCAAATTGTTGTAGGTATTTATCTGGATAATGGCTCTCGGAATAGCTATTCTTTGTATAATTCAGCAGTTTCAGGATATACACTGTTAAAACAAGTATTAAAAAACTGTGGGTTAAAAAATTGTTGATTAAAAAACGCTCAACCATGGTTAAAAATGTAGTGTTGATTAAAATTAACTTTTAATCTTGCGTTGGTTAAAAACAGTGTTGATCAAAATTATTCCTTTTAACCTATGTTGGTTAAGTCTAAGTCGTTGGCAAAAATTGTAACCCAGCATGGATTAAAAACAAAATTCCGACAGTAATGATAGCCCCCTTCCGGTTAAAGTTTAATCAATGTTGATTAAAGTACTGGTCACGTGACCCAACGGAACGATATCGAAGCGCGTAGCTAGCGATCGCTCGACATACAAATAAAGTACATGCAAAGTACATGCAGTTTACGCGTGCGATAAAATTAGACAATGGAGGTTGTCGCGAGGACCTGAGAAATGGGGGTTTGGACGGTCTTATCTCCGCGTTTTCAGGTAAGAAATTATTTTAATATTATCATCATCAATTTTAAGATTGTAAGGAAGAAGTGAAATAAGGTTCTTGCTCAAATCAAAAACGATTTGTGTCCCCTAGGCTGTACGTAGCTCAACCAATAAGTAACATTTTACTTGCACCGTGCACCTGGCTAACGTAAGTACACACACACTTATCAGTCTGCAAGAATCTTCAACCGTGAAGGAGGTAGACCCAATTAAAGAAGGAGAAGTGTAGGCCTATTACGGATCACCTACCCAAATTGCATGCATGAATAATAATCTTATTTTTTAAATCTAATTGTATCTAATTGTTTAAAACAATTAAATATAAAATAAGATGTCATCATAAAGTGAAACGTCTTCATGCATGCAATTTGGGTAGGTCATCCGTTACACTTACTGGCTGAGCTACAACCTACGGGCCGGGACACAAAGCGTTTTTAATTTGAGCAAGAACCTTATTTAACTTCTTACTTCCAATCTTAGCATTGATGATAATCATATAAAACAATTTCTTACCTGCAAACACGAGGATAAGACCTCCAAACCCCCGTAAATTTAACCAACAGTGGTTATAACTGTAACCAACAACCCACTAAAGTTTAACCAACATCGTGTGAATCAGCCCCGAACAAAGCATAAATAACCAACAAAAGATTAAAGTTTTAATCAACAAATGGTTAAAGTTTAATCAACACCATTTTAACCAACATTGAGCAATTTTTTTTAACCAATAATTGATTACAATTTTTAATCAACCACAGGTTAAATTTTAATCAACAGGCTGTTGGTTAAAGTTTAACCAACGATTGTGTGATTCACCTGGTAATCCGTGGTTGATTAAAATTTTAACCAACTTGATTAAAAATTGTAATACTTGTTTTAACAGTGTAGGGTTATAGGATGAGCTCAAAGGGATTCTTTGTATTCATGACCGCATTTAACGACGCATTTTGGTGTTTTTAATCCGTTCAAATGACCTGGCCAAAGTGGGTTTATCGTAACTTTACAAAAGCTTGTTTGATTATCAATCTTTTTGAACTTCTCAGTAGGGGAATCTATTACGATATTGGCTTACCCAAGAGAAAGAATAATAAGTAAGCTTTGTTTTGCTAAGGTGCAGATCCGGGAATTATGCTAAAGGGAGAGGGCGTAAATTTTCTCGACATTACGGCAGTAGCTAGAAAATGAATGCAACAACCTTCAAGCCCCCCCCCCCCCCCCTTCTTGAACTAGGGAGACTGTAGTTACAAGCAATCAAAACAAAAATATTCTTTCTTTCCTTCTTGTTCGATTTTTAAACTTTTATTCTTCATATTCTTCATAAACAGGGCGTCACCTGAGATAAGAAAACAATTAAGTGGAAAACTTTTCGTTTCTGTATTTTTACCCCCAGCTACTTCTAGCTCGGATATGAAACGTCATAGGTGCATGCGTTGGTGTATCATCAGCATTATACCGTAACCATAGCAACGAATAGGATGATTGTATCAGTGCATTAGCACTCTACTCATTGTGTAAAATAACGAGTAAGAGTCTCATGAATTGATCAGAGATTAATTGATTTGTTTTTTTGTCTAGTCTCCATGAAAGTCCTTGAACATGACTCACCTATATCCGCTAGCGATAAGGTCACCAGGTGACTTGACAATGAGGGGGGGATTAAAGGGATGTGGAAGGGGATGGTAACTTGAATTAAGGGGGTGATGATTACAGCGAACGCCCCTGTAAATCTCTACAGTCTTAAAGCATTTTAGTCAGGCGTGGTTCTAGAAGAATAACGGGGATGTGGCTTGGGGTTCTTGCATTCATTTTCTACACGGTGAATGTCTATAATTCATTTCGGGCGGGGGGGGGGGGGGGGGTTGATTCCCGAAGGCCCCCCTCCCCCAAAATCGATCATGACTTTAGTTCATAAATTGACGGGAAATGAAGAAACCTTAGAACATATATTATTCCAACTCCCTGATCCTATTAACATGTAACCTTACCCCCATGATAGAACAAAACGTGAATTCAGTAAAAGTATCCATGTATAGACTTGAGGAGAATTGGGTTGCAATTTGCATTCTTGCTTCTCGTTATTATGCTATGGTATACAAATATACACTGCCTTGAGAGGTTCTGGTTAAAACTATGCGCAAGAGGTGACTCCAATAGTACTATTTGCTGAGGGGCGCAGCCACGAAGCAAATGGTACTTTTGGAGTCACCGAGGCCCATAGTTTAACCAGTACCTCGAATAGAAGGCATGGTATATTTGTTTTATATCCTGCATCAAAAAAAAATTATTTTTTTTAATTAAAAAAAAAACATTTTGGGGGAAAAAAAATTTAGAACAAAAAAATGTCAATTTTTATCTAAAAAGATTTAAAATATTTTATTTTCATTAAATTAAGATTTGAAAAAAAAAGTCACATTTTTTTTTTCAACTCCCAAATAGTAAACCAAAATAGTACTCTCATATAGTACTTTCTAAAAATAGGTCAAATATTTCTGGTCATGTGACGAGCTCTCAACCAATCAAAAGCCAACAAATTTTTGATGCAGGATATAATATAGTATTAATGACTGCTTTGAGAGAAATAGTTGTTTTATTACGCTCAAGGGAAGGTTAGAATTGTGCTATTCCCCGAGGCTTGCCGAGGGGAATAGCCCAATTGTAACCTTCCCGAGAGCGTATGAAAACAACTATTTCTCGAATATTAAAGCAGTCATTAATACTTTTATATGCCGAAAAAAAATAGACTAAAAAATAAAAAATAAAAAATATATTTTCATTTTTGTCGAAGACGGGATTCGAACTCTTGCGTAAAACAAGAGGTGTATCGAAAACCAACGCTTAGACCACTAGGCTATCGCGCGCCGTTAACATGCTTGGCAGTTTTCTCCAATATATACATTAAAATGGATTGAAAACGGCTCCGCGTGAGGGATGCTTCGCAAAAGCTCCATGAAACGGACCCTTCTTTTACTTTTGCAATGCATATTGGCACGAACTTAGATCAAGATCTATCGGCAGATGTTGTTTTTTTGTTTTTGGAAGTTTATTTTCGTCTTCATGTCAACAATGCAAGATAAAATTGTCGGTAAGATCGATCGAGATTCAATTGTATTGAAATTACCGACCAATCCTTCGCACACATACGGTATCCTCCATCGCTCAAACCATTTTTTAACATGTAAACCTATGGGGTAACCATGGAGGCTGACCAACTATTTTTAATAACCATGGTTATTAAAAATATTGAAATGTTTTAAGCATGGTTACCGAGAATTTTACAGGAACAGTTGAAGTTTATGAATGCAATTCGACCAATCAGATGGCTGGATTTCTTAAGTGAGGTATATAATACGCAATATGATCGTATGATTTCGTTGTCTCCTCTTTCATTCATTCCTAATCACAATTTCACAGTTGTATACCTTCTTCGTATTTCCCCCTTCCCCTAGTAGGAATGTCTTCTCTTCCCCTTCTGCCCTTAAGTCTCCCTTCCATTCGATCCCAGCCCCTACATCTCCTCCTAATCCCTATCACCCCCATTGCCGCACCCTTCACCACTGTCCGTGAACCCTAAACCAGCCCGGTGACTTGGCTTGTATGAACCCCTTTTTCAGCTGAGCCACCAAACCACAGCTGATGACGTTATAGATCACGAGGCATTAGTAATCAATTTCTAACGAGAAAAAAAGAAGAAAGATGTTAAGACGCATTCTGAGTACTTGGAGCAGTACAATATAATTATGCAGGCTTTCAAACTCTTTTATGACTAATTCATCCCTTGTATAGGCATACAAGAATTATGCACCAAAGAAGGTGTACGTAGTTAAAAGAACATGACCATTGTAGGGGGTAGGTGCGGTTCTGGAAGATTTTCTTATGAGGGGAAGGAGCTTTGGGGTCTTGGGTTCTTGCATTCATTTTATACAGGTGTCTCGCTTAAATTGATTTTATTTTATTTTTTTAAATATTTTTTTTGGAGGGGGGGGGCGGGGCTTGAGCCCCGACTCCCTTCCAGAAGCACAACCGGGCGGGGGTTTGGGGGGGGGGGGGGAGCGGTGTCCCAAACCCCATTTGTGACATTTTGTCACACATTTAAACTATTTCGGCCCATATTTATGAGCCTAATATTTCTCTTCAAAGAAAAACTTGTGCTCCCCCATTGAATAAAACATTGGCTACGCCACCATGACCATCTTTAAAAAATAGTTTCTGCAAATTGAACCCTTACTAAGCAGCTAAGTAATATCTTTAATCCTTGTCTAGGGGAGTTTTTGATGTTATCTAATGTGCACATTGATTTAGTTATACTTTCTTAGTCATACTTCCCCAACTATTTCCTCTAAAAGTTTCGAAAATATGAACAAAAATAGCAAATTATGTACACATCACTTTTGATTCAGGAGCCATTCCTTTGTACATTACATCTCACCACGTCAATATGCTCTTATATATTACCAACTACACCTAATTAAAATTAGAATATAGAGTATGGTCCATATTTTTCTTGTGAATGTTCCATATCCCGATGCATATCTAATATATTTTTCTTCTTTCCTCTTTTTTTTTTCTTTCTTTCTTCCGACAGATCCAAACGAGCGCCTGTTACAGTTTGCAGACTGGTTGGTTAAACGTACGGAGGAGTTGATGGAGAGGAGCGCCCGCGCGCGGCAGAAGACCTACGAACTCTTGCGATTGGCTCGAAACAGGCAAAAAGACCCAATGGAATACTGAGAAAATATTGAACCACTCGTCATGTTTGTGCAATTTTAAATGGAAAGTCTTCCGATTCAAGTCAGTATCATGACAAAACAAGACATTATGAAAATGCAAACAACCTATTATCGATAATGATGAAAGTAATGGAGAAGCAGAAAGTGCATTTATGACAGGAGATGGAATAGTAGTCTGTTCATCGATGCGATTGTAAGAGGCTCGAGCTGTTGAAACTAAACTGCAGAAACACTGATTATGAAGAGAATTTAGTAGATCTATTTTGCATGTCAGTTATTTCAATGTGTTATTACTTTCGTTCACCACATCTTCGCATTCTCTGCTTGATTGCAAGACGAGAAAGCGTCATCTCTTCAGTTGAAGAGGGGAAGGGGGTCGGACTCGGACCAAAAAAAGCCAAAACTCTAAACTTATCTGGAATTTCATAAGCTAAATATTAGGTTTTCTTATCTGTACATTTATTTTGATGATAACAAGCATGTAGTTGTGACCGTCAATATGAAATGGGATGATATTTGTTTCTAATTTTTGATTTTATAATTATGGAAGGTAAATAGGAAATGGCCAGGAAATATTGTCTTATCGATGGCTATTGATTATGGCGTCTATCAAGGCTATATATTTCCGTTTGAAAACATTTAATATTATGAAACAATGCTGAGAATAGTTTCCCTCATATCAATCATTTTTTCATCCGTGGAATATCCGTGGGAAATCTGATTGCTTCAAGCTAGGGTTTGAATCCAGTACGAGTATTAATGGTTTATATACAGAGCCTTCGTTTGTACATTATCCTGTTAGACTTTAAAACTACATACATTTACCGGTTGATAGATGGTAATGCAAATGCTGGTTATATTTTTCAAAGGAAAACTGAAATGGAATTTTACGCTGATGGTGTGAAGTCATCCACTTATATTAGGACATAAGAAATACTATTTACATAATATATGTACGATAACTTTATATGCAACATTGTAAATACTAACTCATTTTCAGAGCGCTGAAAAATATTAATTCTTTGCTTGCCATTACATTACTAGAAGTGAATGTTTCGTTATTTTGTTTTTACTATAAAATAACATTCATCCTAATTAATGTTTTTCTGTCTAAATTCATGTTATTATTCCTTTCACTATCAGGCCCGTCGCTTGACTAAATACATCGTCCAATAAGCACTCTATAATTATCGTACATAAATTCTTAAAATCATTCTATTTTCTATGTTCTAGAAGATACACTGCAATAACGACGAATACTCTAATTGAGTTATACTTAATCGACCTTGCAAACGAAACTGCACATATTTGAACAAAAGGTAATTTTCAAACGATTGCTTTTTTTGTTGCTTTGAACATGCAAATTAGACCTAGTTATTGTCCTATGTTTGAGGTGTATGGATTCAGAAAGAAAACAAAGGTTTGATGACCAGAACGCAAAATCAATTTTCTCTATTTTCCAATTGTAAACACGCGCGCCTGGTCATCTACATGTTTTCTTTAAGTTTTGTTAATTGTACATGTACATATTTTTGTATTTATTTTTCAATTGAAATGTATGGAGAAATGGTATGATACCACTATTGTTCAATCTAATAAACTGTACCATTTAATGAAACGCTTTGTGAATTTTGTGAATGTTGTCCCCAAATGCCTTGTGATATAAAAAGAACAAAGTATAATGACGTAGAATAAATGCAATGTAGAGAAGGGAGATATCAGTGAAAACTGTACATTGCGTACAGTAAGACTATAAAATTAAGATACAAGGGTAAATTTTCATTCATCAAGCCACGTCAAATCACACATAAAGGCAACAATTCAACAATTCGTTAGCATTATTATGAACCGACGAATCCGTCATAGATATCAATGGATGGAATCGTCGGTTCCAGAATATCGACTACGAATTCATTTCAATTCAGTTCAGGAGCAGTCATTCTTTTTAAGGGACACGGGTGAGGCAGTTGTCAAGAATCTCTGACATGCTACACATATCAATAAAAAGGTTGTGACTTTGTGGGGGCCATTCTTGCAACCGCCCCTGCTACCTCTCCGTAACGCCACCCCTGGATTTAATGGCTAACAGGAACAAAGGGGATCGGAGGAGGGGATAACGTGAGCGAGGGGACGGAGGAAGGGGGAGGGATAAGAGAGAAAGAGAGAAAAAAGAGAGAAATAGAGACAGACAGACAGAGAGGGAGGGAGGGAGGGAGGGAGAGAGAGAGAGAGAGAGAGAGAGGAGGGGGGGGGGGGGAGGATATAAATGTGTTCGAGGAAGACATAAAATAATGTGTAAATTTCAAACTGAAAAAGAGAGTAGATGGAAAGGAATAATAAAGGCTGAGGAGAACAAAATTTTGAGTCTTCAAATATAAGTTTTTCCATTCACAACTCTTTTTCTCTGCAGCCATAGAACAACAACCATTTATCACATTCTCTTGACCTGTAAGTATCATTCTCTTCCAAAAAAAAAATCTTCAAAGGTTACAAACAATCAAATATATTCACACAAAATCCAGTACCTCTTCACAAAAGCTTTATCTTTATTTATTGAAGAAAAAATATATCTTTACCTCCAAGTTGTTGGGCACTAACAAAAATATTGAACGGTCTTTAATCCACATGATCCATACGCAGTGGCGTATGGATGGGGGGGGGGGGTGTGGGGGCACACGCCCCCTTTAAACCTCATGGCTTCGCATTTCATAAATTTCACACCCCCTCCCCCTTTTGAAAATCCTGGATCCACCCCTAATACTGTAATTTCTAAATAATTTACAGGAAAATCATTGTCTCTGCACTCATCTATCTCAAGTTAAGGAGAGCAAAATGGAGCATGTAAGAGTAAAGAAATCAGACTAATTCAGATATAATATGCAAATAAAAGACAAAACTACGACACGATCTATTCTTTGGCAACATACAACATGATATGTAGTCTTTACTTTGGATCACTGGACACAACGCATTCATGGCTAGGACCATCACAGCCAACAGAAGAAAACATAACACAGGATAAATTTCCAATTCAAGATCTTCAATCAATCGATCAGGTACCGTCCAAAGACAGCCATTATACATCTTGACCTTTTTCAACCATCATTCCTTGTTCCGATCTCTCCGTAGTAAAGTTCTGTCTGCACCTGATGATGCCAAACCAAGTGATTCACTCTCCCAACTCTTTCTCATATTCCATCTATCATTATTTCAAGTAGCTGTCCTACTCTCAACATATATCCCACACGTACAAGCCACTATTCTGTACAGCCTTTGACATCTTTCTCTCTCTACTTACATGCATCTGTTTAGGGATATTTCATGCACAAAATATGGAAGCATTTATATGCCATACTGTAAAAATTAAAATTATGGATATCATTTTTTAATACAGTCCACATTATGTCATCGTAAAATTACATATTCTTTTCATACCATTTAAAGCTTTTCACACTTTACAATTTGATATAAATCTGGGGATAAATAAGAATACAATAAAAATTATAGGGCTACTATTCAGAATTTAAGAAATCAATGCTATAAACATGTATATTTGAGAATTTCATTCTTAACATACAAATATGGCTAATAATAATATATACAAATCAATGGTTCAATTATATTTCATAAAGTTTTGAATACACAAGTTTTGCACATAAAACAAACCCTGTAAATACTTCAAAAAGGAGTTGATTCACAAATTAAAAAGAAATCACATTATTTTCAATTTTTACAAATGAATTAAAACTCTTCACAGAGCATGTGGAATGTAATTCTACATCAGATAATGCAACACTAAGGGCTTAAAGGCCATTTTAAAGACTATCTATTACTATGATATCACATTTTTTAAATCCAAGTCAGGGATTTGTTTTAAATCAAGAGATACTTCAAAAATAATTATGACTGACAGAAAAAAAATGTCTATAGATCTGCCTTACGAAATAACATAAGAAATGCATGGTAGCATTAAAACAAGAAAACCAGAAGAAAAAGAGAGATTATGAAAATAGAGAAAATCAATGAGAAAATCAATAACAATAACAAAAAAATGGGGGGGGGGGGGGCAACAAGTGATGTCACATCTCTTTGGATGCATTTTACTTTTGATGGGAAGGGTAGGCCAAGATACTCATACACGAAGATGTAAAGGATCTTGCCAAGGTTTGACAAAGTGTTGCCAATAAAAAATAAAAAAAGACGTAAGCGCAATATTTGCTATACCGGTATTTAATTCACTTATTTAAGTACATGTACCACATGGAATGTAACATGAAATAATTAAAGATCAGCCCATAAATGTCAGTGCAGTAAAATATCCTCTTCCCCTCATCTCCATAACAGGTTTCTATTCCAAAATAGATGTTATATCTTTTGGATGCATTCAAATATTAATGGTATGGGCAAGCTACAATACTCAAATCACAAAGGCGTGAGTGATCTCGCTGAGGTCTGAGATGGTGTTGTCAAATCAATGAGAAATGTAACATAAGAGGGTGATATTTGCTATAATGTATTTAAAGTAACATATGGAATATAACATGAAATAATTTCAAATCATCAGCCCCACAAGGCAGTGAAGCGAAATATCTTCCCCCCCCCCACCCCCCCCCCCCCCCCCCCCCCTCCCCCTCCCCTCCCTAAAAAAGGTCTTATTCCAAAATAGAAGTTTTCTCTGTTTGGATGGATTTAAGTTTTCATTAGACAGTGAGGCTAAGGTACTCTGTCACAAATACATGAAAGATCTTGCTGAGGTTTGAGATGGTGTTGTCATCTAAGGCCGCTGCATTATCACTCATCTTGTGCCACACGGAGGGGAATGGAGAAGGGATGAGGTGCAGGACTCTCACATCTGGGAGAGCAAAGAAAGGAAGAAAAAAATAGTTTCATTTCATTTCATTTATTTTCATATTTCTCATGTTACATATACATTTCAAAATAAAGTATTATTTTTTTTTTGGTGATGAAATAACAATCGATGATACATAATAAATAACATAAAGACAAGCGGTCAATATAGAGTACTGATTTAACTGAGAGAAATAAGATGGGACCTACATGAAAGACAAAGTAAAAGTACAAAGAAAGACAAAAACATGAGATTAAAGAGAAGTTTAAATTTTGGTAACAATGAAAAATAGTTTGTAAGCCTTCTCGATATTTCGATGTTAGTTTAGAAGAATATCATATGTGAAATATCTGATGAAAAGGAGTGCTCTTCTCTTGCCCTCACATTCTGTGTTGAGATATATAGCTGGCGTGTTTGCATGGACCAAATGTTCATTCCACATGTGTGTAGTCCCATATACCGATCTTTGCGTGCAGTAAATGTGCTATCCATTTAGATTGATTTAATTTCTTATCATTTGGATGATTCTAAAACCTATCAGAAGACACTTGTTTTTTCATTTACTAAACAAATCAACTTTTTTCCAATTCCTTGGAGGTTTTTTTTTTAAACAATGTAATCGCATGACCAGAACTCAACATTATCTTAAAAGCAACTTTAAAAAATGACCCAGGAAAATGCATGATTTTTTCTCTGTAACACAAATGGCAAGCGAGGATGAAAACAACAACATCAACAACTGTTACCCTTCTGGGAGGGGGGGGGGGGGAGCAGTGGGTTTGGGGTTCATTTTGATCACATATATGTAAACTCAAACCCTTGAAATTTAACTTGATCTATCCTACAAAACAATTTTGTTTTTAATTAATAACTATTCACATCAATATTCACACCATCACCTATCGGATGTATCACTTTTTTGATAAGCTTCACTTCAATTCTGGAACAGAAGACACTTACTTTTATTCAAGAATGGGATGTGGTCATCTTGCATGCCAGCATTATACCACTGCCTGCCTTTGAAGTAAGGAGTGGTGGAAGAACCAGACCACACCCTGCCTCTTTTCAGTCTTTGCTCTGTGTAGAGAGAGAGACAGAGAGAGAGAGGGAGAGAAACAGAGAGAGAGAGAGAGAGAGAGAGAGAAAGACAGAGGGAGAAAGACAGAGGGAGAAAGGGAGAGAGAGAGAGAGAGAGAGAGAGAAACAGAGAGAGAAAGGGAGAGAGAGAGAGAGAGAGAGAGAGAAAGGGAGAGAGAAAGAGATGGAGAGAGAAAGAGAAAAAGAAACATTCAGATTAGATGATTAAAGATACTATCTAACATTCACCTCCCAGCCGTATCTCAACTGCAAAGCAACCAAACAATATGCAACTTGGCAATTGGATAGAGCATTTTATAGATGAATAAACTCATTTGAAGTTTCATTTCAGTATCCCAAACGATTTTCAACTTATTGCCAATCAATCAATCTATTCTGCACTGCATACAATGTACATTGGAAAATGTGTGTTTTGGCACTGCAGCAACTGTTAGTGCGGGACCTGAATGACATTTTTAGAAATTTGGTATCAAATATTGTCTAAGACTTGAGATAAAAAATCTTTCAAAACATACCGAAGAAGAAGGGGGGGGGGGCAGAGTTGCTTTGAGAGTTAAGTAATGAAACTAATACGAAAAAATGACTTTATGATGACAGGGTTAGCTCACTCAGCTCTAGAATAAAAGGTAATGTTAATGGTATAAAGAGCTTGAAACTCAGCACTTTATAAACTGGTGAATGAACATTTATCAGATTCTACTGGCTTTCACCTTGGACATTAGTTAGTGCGCTATTATGAAAGCAAGCCATTATCTTCAAACAGACCAAGAAAAGATCGGGGGGGGGGGGTGTTTCACAAAGATCCCAAGTCAAACTTAACTCTAAGTTGGACTTGAACATTATGGAGATCCATTTGTAGCCTTAAAATAAAACATATTCAAATGCGAAAGTTTAAGTATTTAAGACTTTTCATAAATTCAAATACGAGTATATAAAATCTCCATGATAATAGAAAATATGGATAATTTGAATTAACATTTTATGCCTTTTAAAAGAACTTTTACAAAATATTGTTAAAGATGCTAACGGCTTTCCATAAGTGTTAAGTCCAACTTGGAGATAAGTTCAACTTAGGATCTTTGTGAAACACCACCCCCCCCCCCCCCCCAAGGGATTGCACAGGAGCCTCACCTATATCCTTCATGTGGTTGTACCAGACAGATGTCGATTGGAAGAAATCATAGAAAGCAGGATTCCTAGCTCCAAGAAGATCCAGTAAAACAAACATATCCTGAAAGAAAAGATGAGAGTATTTACAATTATTGATGATTTTACAAAAGCATGTGTTGAAATTTTGAAAAAAACGTATTTAAATGAGTCCTTGTGGATTGCTATCATGTAATCATCCAAAGTTGTGGTATACTTTAGGCCAGCCAAATATAACCAAAATGGCAAAAAACTTGCCCAAAACCACATAGACGGAAAATTGAGACCACTGATACGTAATCATAGGCAAATAATTGCCCAATTTATTTTTGCTCTTAACATGTAAATATACATTTCCTTTCAGAATCATTTCGGCTCATGATTTTCATTTTTATCAAATTAACATTTGGTTAGTGATAATTCAATTGTGTTGGATTCAGTAAGAATTCAAAATCTATACCAGATCTCAAGATTATCTTTAAATGGTCAAATGTTATTGAAGTTAGTTGGTCAAGCGACACGTTCACTTGGTCAGCTCTCTGTCTTTGCCTACAAACTGGCTCAGGCGACCCTGGTTCGAAACTGAGTGCACTTCATGCAGAATATCAGGAAAGTTATCATCATCATCATTGTCGTCATCATCATCATTATCCTCATCATCATCATCCTCATCATCATCATCATTATCATCATTATTATCATTATCATCATCATCATCATCATCATCATCGTCATCATTATCGTCATCATCATCTTCATCATTATCATTATCATCATCATCATCATCATCATCATTATCATCATCATCATCATCACATTCATCATCATCATCATTGATCATCATTAGTATCATCACCACCATCACCATCATCGATCATCATTACTATCATCACCATCATCATCATCATCATCATCATCATCATCATCATCATCATCATCATCATCATCATTATCAAGATCTTCATCCTTGCAATCATCATTATCATCATCATTATCATCATCATCGTCATCATCATCATCATCATTATAATCATCAATATAATCATCATCACCATCATCACAATCATTATTACCATGCCATCCAGAAGATTAGTGTCTGCCCCTGGATACGGATGAGGTGTGTTGAACATATCCTTAGCGAGCTGGCGTGCTCCGTAGATGGAGTCCCTGTTTGTCCATTTCACAAAGGCCTCCTCACCGTCAAAGAAAATGAGTTGGAGAGTGACAGGCTGCAATAGAAGAAAAGAAATCAGAGATTAAAATTGACTTTGAAAGAGGAAAGCTTAAAGAAGGTGGAATTTTCATTTTTGTTTTTTTGTTTTCCACTGTTAAAGGGATCCGGTAACTTTGTCTTAGATCCTTTAAAAATAATCCTTGATTTAGCTCATGCTGCAATGATAATTATGAACCTTTAGGTCAGTCAGGAACCCCATGACTTTTTAGAAGCCGATCGCCTGTCTGATTATCAAGATATTTATGATTGAAAATCAAAATCTAATTTTGCGTTTGCCAAACGGTTTTCATAACACTACAGTCTATTGGGGAAAACGAGTATGGTAAAACCTGTCCCTCAAAGGTTTTTACTTTTTTGAGGCACTTCTTGATCATTTTGAAGCCCAATTTTTGTTGGGCTTTAACATATCACAGACACTGATAACACGTAGGGCCGTGCATCTCAGATTTAACATTGTTAAACGATCCCTTTATTAAAGACAGGACAACTGTATAGTTCTTTTCTAGGAGAAGTTAGAAGACACAATAAAGAATCTCTCCATAAAAAAAATCGCTGTCAGCCCATTGTTTAAATGCCAATTCATCAAATATCTGCAATCTGGGCTAACAGAGCATGAGTTGGTACTATGAATTATAACTGGTTATACTCTAGTGCTTTATCATTGCCAACATGAAATTGTCATGCATTTTTAATATAAGTAGGCATAAAAACAATATCATGATGAAGATATTTTTCTTCTTCTAATACAGATTATAATTTGTAAAGACCGTCAATACTACTGGGCCAGAAGGGATTAGACCACACAGCGAGGTCACTGACAGGTGGCTATCTCATTAACTCAGCTCTCAACTAACATTAGCAAGAGAGGATCATGGGGGACCAACAGGCACCGATTGGGGAAGTTTTCTATATAGAGGGAACAAGTAGCTACAAGTAGGACAGTGGGGCTTTAAGTGATGACTTACAGGGTTGGTAGCGTTAGCTTGCCTCAAGGGATTCGCCAGGGACCGAGCCAAGTAGATAAGCTGGGCACACGGAAGAGCCGAGTCTGTGGCTCCGATGAACTCCTGACCTTCAAAGTACTTGCTGTCGTAATGGCAGGCAAGCACCAGACGACGCTTGACATTGGGGTTGGCCGTGGCGATGATGTTGGTGAATGTTGTTACGCCGAAGGGTGGTGGAGCTGTGCCCTGGAATGTGTGTAGATCTATGTCCCAGCCTCCAATGCTGTCCAGCTGGCTAACAATGTGCTGGAGAGGGGAGAAAAAGGGGTAGGACATTTATAAGTGTATCTTGTTATTTTGTTTGTATGTATGATGCAAACAGCGAACAACAGCCTCATCAGACATGTATAAACTCGTCAAAGTGCTCAGTCATTAAAATCTCACCGGGAGCTATGGAACGGCATTTGGAAAAGTATTTCATTTTTCTTCTAGGGACGGATACTGTGTTTAAATTATTACAAGAAATCTAAAGTTATGTCATAGTAATATCATTATTTAATGATAATGAATAAAACATATATAGCCCTATATCTACTCTGTGGAGTGTTTAAGGCACATGTAGAAATAATTAATAATTAAACAGAAGCGTTTTTTACATGATTTTTAAAGGAATTGGTCAATCAGAGGTTATACACTTTTTCATGTCTTCATGAATAAATTAGAGATATGGTACAGGTGGCTGCACAAAAGGAAACTGGGTAATTTCAACTTAAAATGAGAATCAAAATCAATTCACTGAAATAAAGATAATATAATTTTAAGAATATCAGCATGTGTGGATGAAACACAAGGTTCACTGTCAATATGCATAGTTACATTTCTCTTGTTATTTTGTATGTATGTATGATGCAAAGAGTGAACAACAGCCTCATCGGACATTTATAAACTTGTCAAAGTGCTGAGTCACTTAAATAATTAAGATTTCAATAACTTAATTAACAGAGGTAAAAGTGATGAGTACTATAAATGCTGGGGGAATAATGCAGAAGTCAATGGGTTAATCATCTCTTTATTTTCAACCATCATAGAAACATTTAACAACAACAAAGTACACCAAAAACAAAAACAAAAGAAGGAGAAGAACAACAAGAAGTAGAAGGACAAGAACAAAAACAAAAGAGGAAGAAGAACAAGAAGAACAACAACAACAACAACAACAACGACAACAACAACAAGAACAAGAAAGAGAAGAAAAAGAATATGAGGGGGAAAGTTCTGAAGCATCCTCATAAACATAAAACAGTCCTTAAAGCTATATATGACCTTCAAACCCTGCCTTTAAAGCATGTTTTACAATCAGCGTGTCCACACACAAAACAATTTATCCCGAAACTCTATAACGAAACGTCGTATAAAGAATCATAGTATAAATTTCAAAGTGTCCACACACAAGAAACGTCATATAAATAATCATCATATAAATTCAAGGATGTCCATAAACAGAAGAAAGTAATCCTGAAACTCTACAGTCTGGTCTCCTTTCGCTCGAGGTCACGTTAAGCCCCGCCCAGTTAGTTACACTAGTTACACTCCCCCTGTCCACACACAACATTTCCGTGATTAGGCGTGATTCTTTATTGAGTTTCAGTTCGAAACGATGCCCAAACCTGCGTTTCGTTAGACTAGTTTCGTTATACGACGTATCGTTAGTGAGCGTCCACACACACAATTTCATCGTAAAACTATCGCGAAACGGTATCACTATCGCGAAACGGTATAGCTAATCACGGAAAATGTTGTGTGTGGACAGGGGGAATGTCTTTTAAACTTTTTTTCACATAAAGTAAAATAAATGTTTATGCATTGGATCAGAGAAACGGTTGGGGTAGACGGAGTTATAATACTAATAAATATATTCTTTCTCAAAAGTCAGACTCAATAATGGCATAAAAGGCCATATCTAGAAATTATTTGACAAATAGACAATCATCTTTTGATCCTACTGGAAATTGAAACAACGCAGGCTGGCAAATGGAGCCTACATCAGTCGAAGCAAACTAAACAGCTGTTGTACTATTCTATCCTAACTTGGCAGGACGTTTTAAGTTGAGAGGAAAGGAAATAAAAGGGTAAGCATTAACAATGTTGGCTGGACATGTATGGTGTATCCATTACATGCCCTTGGGTTTTCTAGACAAAGATTTGTGAGGCCTCTCAGACAAAGTTCTATATTTGGTATTTACAAAGTTTGCAAATTGACAAAATTGTATTTTAAAGTTTAACTGAGAATAAATTGTGAGTAAAAGTGGAGAAAACAGACATAACCAAAGGAACTTGATTTTTAGTTTCTTTTTCAGAAGCTATGTATAAATACAATATCAATATTCATCATGAAAACATAATATTATATGGATATATAGTTTGAGACCAAATTTAATTTCTAATTGCAATAAAAAAGAAAAGAAGAAGAAGCCAAATACCAGATTCAGAAATGTGAACTTTGGACACATGAATGTCAAGAAAAAACTGACTTGATTGCATGTTGTGTATAGTGCTTGTCATCATTAAAAAAACAACTACCGGTAATGAGATCTCTCCATATATGTCTATCCTCTACATTGTCAGAGTCTCTTTGAGGAAATGTGAAACATAATATGGAGAGACTGTGTCAGGGAATACAGACGGAGTAAGTCCTTAAAGTTGGCTTACTGAAGGAAGCTAACTAGTTCTGTATACACACAAGGCTACAAAAAGGAGAAAGGAAGAGAGAGAGAATTCTAACACTTGAATAACCAAATCATTGTATTCCATACATGTCATACATATTTCATTGTTGTAGGACAATAACCCCCTGGACAATCACCCCCCCCCCCCCCCCCCCGGCTAATTATCAGCGTTACTATTATCCCCAAGGACAATTACCTCCCCAGAAAATTACCTCCTAGGAAAAAATCCCCCCCCCCAGACAATAACTAAAGGATCTTACTGGTTTCAGTGAAGAGCACTAGTCATTGAACATATTCATTTGTAGTTTATAAAGCTGCTAACGTTTTGTTTGATTCTCACCCTAAACTAATATAAGGTGATGACTATTCTGCAAGCACAGACTCTAATTTGGCACTTTACCACAATTCCTACAGCCCTGAGGTGAGGTTAGATCTGTCAGTTTCTGGCTGTGTCAAACAGCTAAGTACAGAGCCTAATGTAGTCTCATGTTGCAGACACTGTTACACACAACGACTGAGAAGGGTTTGTGCAGGCCTGCAAACTAGGTGATGCTCTTCTTGCTATCCGCAGATAATAATAGTAATGATATTCCGCTTTTATATAGCGCCCAATACATCGATACAACGATGTGTCTTAGCGCTTTCAAATATCATGTAAAGATAAGATAGCGGCATAAAGCCTGTCAGTTATTTATTGGATTAACTATTATTGTTTATCACATACCAACAAATGATTGAAATATGGAAAAGAAAGAAATTGAATGGTGAACTTACACCCCATGCTGCCTGGCTCCAGTAACTGTTTTATAATTACATTGTACATTGGTACATCAACAAGTAACCAAAAGGCAAAACACAAAGAAATTACACGGTGAGCTAGGCTTACATCCAATGTTGCTTGGCTACTCTAATTGTACATCAGCAAATAATTGAAATGTAGAAAGGAGAGAACTTGAATGGTGAGCTTACATCACGTGCTGCCCGACTGCCTGGTGTATCAGGGATCCTCGGGATGAGAAGGGGGTTCAGATCCTGTCTTTTGAGGTCCTGAACGTTGACTGCATTGGCCACAGATTTCATAGAAGATGTGTTCAGCATAGAAGCTTGGTGATTATTCTGCAATGAGATCGGAAAGTAGCAACAAAAACATTGAACATTTACGAAATGATATGAAAAGAGCTTGAATATTTTGCATTCTTCACTTCAATATGAATTCCCTGATGTACACTGTAGTAACCATTATTCAGAAAAAATCATACTTTTCTAATCGTTAGTTTTAAAATAAATGATTGACACGGAAGGTTGCCTAAAGGATAGCGGTGGCAAGTTTGGTCATTTTCACATGACTAGCAACTTTTGATTAGTGTTTTTTTCATAATATTAAATGACTGCATATATTTTGCACTGCTTTCAAGTCTAGCACACACCTGTATTCCACGATATAACATCCAAGATCCAACATCCTTTTGTCAAGGAAGACAAGTTTTCTTTGAAATCTTCCGAGTGTATTTAAAATATTCAAAATATATCAATAATCAACCAAGACAAGGAACAAAAATCTCATCATGAGATAGGCACTCATAAAATAGGCACTCATACTTGTACACAGTTTATATGAAAATAGTGCCATTCGGTGTGTACAGTATATGTAATCAAGCATACCAGCAATATACAGAAAGGCACTTATACTCGTTCATGTACAAGGTCTTAGGCTTTAGAATAACCCTGTACTCGACATATTCATATAAATTTGTCAGACTTCCTAGTTCCTACACTAGGTGATGGGTGAATTAGCAAGGCTTGGTCCAGAGTATATCATACTTGAGGAAGGGGGAAATGAGCATTTAAGTGTTCACTTCATCTTGAAGACCCCAAATTTGTAGCAGAGTGTAATTCTTCTTCTTCTTCTTCTTCTTCAAGATAATCTGCCTCCTTCAATACTGAAGAATCTTGCAGATGCCGTATACTCGGCCTGGTTGGGGTAGGCAGGTGGACCTATACACCGGGGTTTCCCCCTACTCTTATACGAATAGTGCAATGGGTTCTTAACGTGCAAGGGTGGTGACTTTCCTGTACACGGGGCCTCCATTTAACGTCCTATCCGAGGGACGGAGTGTTTTCCACTTGACATAACCTGCATCTATGAACAAGGGAAGGGGCACGTTAACACACAACGCAGGCTTCAATCATCCGCCTGGGTGGGAGTCGAATCCGGGATCTTTGGTTGGACAGGCAGACGCTTTACCAACTGAGCCAACTCAATTCAATTCAATCCAAATTGCATTTCAACTTCCTGTTTTATTCGTACAGCAGTGAATGTTTTACATAGCCCCAAGAAGCTTTGGGCTTATGAATGATGATGCAGAAAGGGAAATATTAAGAATAAGGCCTTATTGAGATACAAGATAGTAAAGTGCTTTTTTACAAAACAAATAAAACACCCCCATGAAAAAAGACTGCTAGATAAAATGTAATTTGTAAAGAAATTGCAAGTTGGAGTGAAAAGAAGAAGAAAAACAGAAAAGAAAAGAAAGTGCACAGCTACTAAATAGACTCACTGATCTGTGCGTTTTAAGTTACAGAAATGTGAAATACACTCAACTTACATGTATGTAATTTAATTCGTCACAATTATTTTTGTTTGCTTTTTGAGGCAGCTCCATAGAAAATGTGTTAATAAGAGTTCACTACCATGATAAACCACTGCTGTGTATAAGGAATAAGAATAAGTATGCACATTTTTATTTCAATGCTATTATTTAAATGCATAAAGTTAATAAATCATGATTTTAACGTTGCAAGTTTATTAGTACAGGGTCAAAAGACAAACATCAACATATGTGGAATAAAAACAGTAATCTCAAAGTCACGAAGGGTACCTCTCTCCATTCCTGTGCCAATCCTTCTTCTTCTTCTTCTGAAAACACCAATATTAAACTTACATACAGACCGGAATTCTTTACCTGCATCCATAGTTAACATTCAAAAGTCCTAACCTATTAAAAGTTATCTTGTATTCTGACTGTTAATAGTTTTAGTAATGACTTTTTATTTGGTATGAATAGGAAGTTGAATTGAGTTGAACGCAGTGAATATCTACACTATTTAATCAACAAAAAAAGCCACCTACAAATACTGTTTTAGTTGAAAGCCCATATGCAGGATCATTCTTCTGAATGTCATTAGCTCCAGCTGCTGATTGAGCTGGATTAGCAGGATTAGCAGGCACGTTCAAAGGCACATCAGTGTGTTTTGATAGAGTCCATGCTAGTCCTCCAGCTAGTGCTATAACAACCACACAGCCAAGCAGGAACAGTCCTATGAGCAGCCCGAACCTCTGGCGTGGCCGCTTGATCGCCGTTGAAAAGCCCGACATTAGAAAAGTTGTTGCTGACGTAGCGTCGAGCTCAATCTCTTCCTCCTCTGGTTCACGCATGTTTGACGTTTTTCCTCGCCTGCCTGGCTTTAACTTCGCTATCTTTCGCTTGCCATTTCTGCTAGCCATGCATCCGTACAAAATATGTCCCCTTTAGGACCTCTCTAATGCGTAACGTTTTCCTTCGTTTAATTAAATCGATGGATGATTCATTGTCGGGATTACATGTACATGTACTATGTAGCACCGCACAACCTCCAATCCGGTATATGTACGGAATGCCAAGTGTAATTTCGGCTTTCCATAGTGCTGATTGCACGTGCTATGCTGATGGGAAATTCAACAGATTGTTACAATTCTGTCGATTATATCCGATCATAGTGTCTGTAAGTATTTTTTCCTCGTCTTTACATTGAATTAAAAAAAAAACAAAACAAAAAAAAACAGCGAATGATAAACCTAGACGCGTGGTAGAGTCTAGGACAATTTTAAATTAAAATTCAAATGATTTATATAAAAAAAAAAACAGCCCCACGATAAAAATGACAGGAAAGGGGGAAGGAAAAATCTCCCTCCCCAAATCCCCCAAATCGAGGTTGACAAGCACAAAAATACAGTTATTAATCATTGATGTTATCTTAGTCATAGAAATAATGTCCTCGATAAGATACTGAAATCATAACTTGATTCCGCCAAGATGCCACGCCCACCTAGCCGTGCCACGCCAACCTAGCCGTACCACGCCCACTTTTCAGTTGGATCCGTGGAGCATGAAGGGGGAAGGGAGGGGGGGGGGGGGGGTTCGTGAGCCACAGCGATTGGTGCAACTGAGTACTATAGTCAAACCACCGGGCCCACCTCACCATTGCTTTTCAAAGCGAATATTCCCTGCATTTAATTTATCTTTATGATAGTGCAATTCAATCTCAGGAATAGGCTGCATAATGTTGCTTTTATTGAATGCTATATATACAATTACGATTGATTCGTTGATTCGTAATGTCCATGCATTCTTTAAAAGGGGCAACCGAATTCATTCAATAGGCTGTTTATTGCTTCCGAAGCAAGAGAAAAAATTGATCCACCATTTGCAATGAATCTTGCAACTGCCCTCTGCGGCAAAATACTCAAGTCAAAGAATTATTTTCGAGAAAACTTTGTATTATTTTGTAAATAGTTTAAAACTCAATCTCTGGAAATTCATATTAATTTTAGGATCAATTTGGAAATTACCCAAGGATGTAGGTATGCCTTCTGCAAATCAGCGACCAATCCTTTGAGATCTCTGTCACTCATACAGGTGGAATGAAGAATCTCGGCATCATTCTGTGTAGCTTTTTTTTTTAAAGAGTTATCCAACGACGTTATGTCCATTTATTGAATTTGAAGGAAATATCATTTTTAAATGAGAAAGGGGAAACATTTGGGAAAGTTTCATGAACAGTGATCAACGTTAAGAGCGCTAAAAATGTATTGTTCATGTTCTTTCAATTAAGGGTAATTTTCTTATTAGTTTTTGCTTATTTTATTCGAAATTCTTAACCTTAGGGAAAAAAGGTTTTTATGATGTGTTAATAGTAATTATGGGGGAGATGTTCATGACTAGGCCTTCTATTTGCAAAAATCTTGCTACATGTTATGTGGATTTCTACATTTCATTAAAAATTTCATTTCATTTATTATAACAATATTATTATGCTTATATATCTTGTATCCTACAAAGCTATGGCTATATTATATCGAAATTCAATATTGTATCATTACAAATGAGTTTCATTTATACAACATGTATATATTGCAAATGTCATTTGATACTAAATTTATGTAAGCATTTTTCTTGTTTTGAGTGAGTTATGGAAATAAAGTTATTTGAATTGACATAATACGGTAATTGAAAGTGCAAAAGCGATCGTATTTTATGCATGCATAATTATTGCAAATTTAAAAAAACATAAAATGTCATTCTTGGATACTTGATGAGTCCCTCATTATCATGGACTGACTAGAAGGATCGCATATCGTCTAAGATGTATGTCGAACCCACGTCAGGGAGAAACCATCTATTTTTGGTTTTAGATGGCAGATCGAGGATCGAGAGTAAACACTAATCTTTTCGTTCCTGGCTCACTTGAAAAAAATCGTGCCTAAGATTCTCTTTCTCAAATTCAATTTCGTCCAATCAATCTTACTCTCTTCAAATCTATCAACATTGTCTCATAACGAGGTGATGAATTCCCTCTTGTCTTCATTCCGCCCTTCTGTTGTTACCCAAGAACATGGAAAACTACGCCCAGAGTCCAATTAAGGAAACGGTTGCCTAGTAACGCCACAGGTGCGGGAATGATTAATTTGACGGTAATCGGACAGTTACGAACGCGAAGAAGATGAATATATTCAAGGATGATGTTTCCAGTCTCGAAGTCCAAAGCGGGATCGGCTGCAGACACGTTTTATTATTACAGATAACCTTTCAACAGAGAGGTATTATTTTTAGGAAACAAAATCAAGATTAATAAAACCCTGGGAAAGATCAATGTAGTCACCTTCTGACACGTGATAAGGCATTGTATTTTGTTTTATTTGTGTCTTTGTTACAGAAGAAACCACACTTGTAGGTTGTAGGTAAACAATCAAGGGACCACGGACATTGAATATCAGCTGAAACTAAAGAGACAATCAACCAACTTCGTGAGTCAGACTCTAGGATTCGAACCCAGGACCCTAGTTCAAATGCTACTGATAATAATAATAATAATAATAATAATAATAATAATAATATGTCTTGTTTACCCAGGGTAGCCTCATCAGTATTCATACAGTTCTCCCTGAGGGCCCTGCAATCATAATACTATTACCCTGGTCATCGGATTCAGGCTTACCCGCACACAATGTATGCACATTCTCCACTCCCTGGGGAGCATTCCAGCCTGTGCATCATTTTTTACAATGATTTAACCACTTACCCATCGCACTTCCTTTATCCTTTATGATTATAATTCATACCCCTTTTTTCTTCATTTCAAATTTCCCATTCAATGGAAGTATACTACTTTAACAAAATGATAAACTTCTCACTGCTCTCAGCGTTCGTTCGATTAAAACGCTTTTGAGAATGCTTTGTCAACCTATTCGCACAGAATATTAATAAAAGTTACCTATTTTAATTGATTCCTTTTGACCAAAATTCTTGTCAGACGATTAAACACAGATTATATTTTCGAATGACACCAAATTTGGCCAACAAAAAAGGGTAAATTTTGATAGCGTGAACCCCCCGAAAAATTCTACTACCTGCTGTTAATCATGTGAATTTCCCGAATTACAGCTTTCGTTTTAGTTTCGTATATCCTTCTGCAATTCCTTTATAGACAAAATTATTATAGCATCATTATGGGTGTTGTAACATTTCTAGAATTGATCACCCTTCTGATTGAGAAGTACGTAATATCCGACTGAACATTATATAGTTTTGGCACAGAAAATCTGTTCCGCGTATATAATGTGCATGTAATTATACACTTGAACATATTTTGCCTGGCCATAGACATAGTAGTATATTTTCCTTTAATGGTCTACAACATATGCATAATTCATATTTTGTGATTTGAAAGTTTGTTGGTCCTACAAAACTATGTTATGCTTAATTTGCTGAAAATAACGTCTCTCTCTCTCTATCTCTCTAAAAAGTCGTTTCCATTTAAGGCCTCCTCTACATTACCTCTACTAAAATACCGCTTTTGATTCACAGACCGATAATGATTCAGATGAATCGTTATGACGCGGGTAAATGGATCGTAATGAATCATAACAACATGGGAATTGCATGACTATACTTAGAGCTAAACGCTTAAGTACACTAAACTGTCCCCATCTTCTCCTCATCCCTCTCCCCACACAGTGCCAGATACAGTGGGGGAGGGGAGGGGAGCAAGGGGCATCATCACAATGTCGGGGGGAGGGGGAGAAGAGGGAGAGGGGCAAAGGATAGTGAAAACATTATATATGAATGTTTTCTTCTCCATATTCCTGGTAAGATCGATGCCTCCAGTATCAGTGTCCCCTCAACGGGCTGTGCCCACGATACACCACTGTCTCCCTATATTTTGTGTTTTGTCTGTCTATCTCTGTCTGTCTGTCTGTCTGTATGTCTGTCTCTCTCTCTCTCTTTCTTTCTCTCTCTCTCTCCTCTCTATCTATTTAACTATCTCTCTCCCCTCTCTTTTTACACGTGTCCTGTCTTTTTCCCTTTATCGCCCATACTACATGCTTAGCTTTTGATTTGATTTATAATCATTTTTTATCTCTCCCCTCATCTCATCCGCGCCTCTTGTTTTCCATTTCATTCGTCATCAACAAAACCTTTTTTTTGGTAAGCTTGTAATCTCATACGTCTTTCAAGAACATTTTAGTTTTCTATCTCTTATTTCGCATGAACACGAAATATGAATCTTATTTTGTAAATGTAAATGAAAATACATAATCATAAAAATATTATTACAAAAATAGACCTTTACTTTCTTTCCTCTTCTTTCTTTCAGCGGACAGTGCTGTGCTAAAAACACATATACATTCTAGGGTAAGAGGCAGACTGTACATGAAAATTTGATTGATACTGGCTCTCAATTTTTTTCCTCGGTCAGTTTTGTCAAAAATGTATGTTGCATTGTCAGATATAATAGACACGCCTCATAACAAATTATAGCATTGTAATAGCACAGAAACTATTATGTTATTGTTTATACATTTAAAAAAAAAGATATTTTTAGAAACTTCATGTGAAACAATTCTCTTTTAAATATTTTTTGTTATCACTTTCTCATCAATTCGATTATATCTGTCGCTAGCACGACGAATGTATCTATTCAGGCAATTTTACAGACGTTAATCTCTCATCCTCATCTATCGGTGGGATGCATGGTTAAATTTGATGACATAATAATAATTGCTTAATCATGGATAAATGAAGACTCCATCCCTGAGCGGGTACCCAATTAGGCATGGCCTTTCCAAATACAACCAATTCCCCTGACTTTCATTAGTCAATATTCTAGGCAATCTACCAAATAAAATGTCGGAATAAAAGTTCATTCAGTCGGTTAATTCGACGTGATTTGGCCAAGTTCGTGTTCGATACCGGGGGTTTGTACCCCACCACGCTGGCTGCGATCGAACAAATCAATGCGGGATGACCTTTTCATTTGAAAACACTTTTGTAGTTAAAAACGCAAATTGTAAATAATTGGAATTTAATTGGGTTGATGGAAACTTAATTTGATGACAGTTGCGTTACGATAAGTTTCGAATATTCATATCGTGCTATGATCGTGAATAGAGCCAGTAAAATGACATTATATTGACACCAAGAGATGGTTATTGCCGATATTTTTTTTAATATTTTAATATATTTTTTTATTTTTTTAATTATATTTTATTCTTCCTATATGTATCATCACTACCATTCACATTTATTTTTGTAAATATGAAATGTGCATTGTTTGTATCTTTCTTCTACAGAATTTACTTTATTAACAATATAATATAGATAAAAACATACATGCATACATACACCCATACATATAGATGCAACTATAATTTAGGTTTACAATAATACCAGCATTATTCAGGATTCAAATCCATCTCTGTCAGTGTTTCCATTCATGAATCCTAACCACAGGCGATTGCGGGTATACTCTACAAACTACATGCCTGAGGTATGCACGGGCTATAACTAACTGATATAAGCTCTATAGATTTTGCTCTTTCTCTATAACAAAATTAAATTTAAAATCATTTAACTGACTTATGGAAAGGTAATTTTGTTAAACACTTGCTATAAGCATGTGGTCGAGAAGTAAACCAACAGATGACACAAGAGATACTGCATTTCTGTGTCCCATTTCATTCATGAACTGCACTTCCGAAAAATAAAGGATAAGACTTGGCCAAGAAATTCCCTGCATTGAGTCCACTGATGAAGGAATGGATGAGGATTTCTGGTTCATCGGCAGTTTCAGCCCATCTCACACGTCATCTTATGGTAATCACGAGTGCAGAATCTCAACATTGAACTATATTAGTAGCACTGCTCCTTAAATCGATTTCCTCCTAACAAACATTTTAAGAAAAAATAAAAAAAATACTATTTACGTAAAGGATTGATGGGCTATTTTCGGACTATTAAAATAATACATGAATGCAAAAGATATGCAATGCGTTATGAGGCATTGCACATTTTAATCTAAATGGATTGGCAATTCTTTTCCTGATCAGTAATGGTATATTTTCGCGCTATTGCTTTAAGAATAGTTAAAAATGAATTATTCTTTTATAATAACTGTCGGAGAGAATTGTAAAAAAAAAAAAATCATGACAACACTTTCTCACACCTCTTCACTCATTCGAGTTGGTTTCCAACTCATGGTCGATCCGCAGGGAGCTCAGCATCCCCGATCTCATTTCCCTTACTCTATTGTGTACGATCAGAAAGACGCGACACTCAATTTATCAAGAAGCACCGTTCCTTATGGCAATGCTGATTTTTACGAATAATCACCAAAAAAGCCGAAGAAAATGGAGGAAGCAACAATGAATGAAGACAGTGACGCATCTTGTTCATTAGGCGGTTCCAACTTCCATTTAAAATATAATTATTCAAACATTTGTAGTAAAACAAAAAAGCAGACTTGAACGTTTGTGAGCCTGGATGACCATGAAAACTTCTGTCCATTGTTTCAGTGACGTACATCTCCCCCTCATGTTTAAAGGCCCATCAGGAAAAAGGGGTCAATAATACTTGCAGAGTGTCTACGTCAAGGAACAAAATTTGGAGAGGAATCGACCCCTGTTTATATCAATATGTAGATACGCCATGGCTCTCTATGTCCTTCCGACAGACACTCTCATCCCCCCTCTCCTTCTTTCTCCCTCTCGCCTCTCTATCTCTCTCTCTCTCTCCCTCTCTCCCTTCCTTATTTCCAGAATCAACCTCCCCTATTAATTTTTTCTTTCATTGTGTCTGCATCTGTCTATTTTTTTTTATTTGATGTAATAGCTAAAGTTCAAACTCACCTTACGAGATATCAATTTAAAGTGTGATTGATACAGTAGTGTATGCTTATTTAAAAAATGCCCCTCCCTGAACCTGAATGATTGGAGATAGTTACGTTCTTCGCACTTTCAAGCGTTTACTTTCTGTTTTTTATAATTATTTTTTATTATATTATTATTGTATTTCTTATTATTCATTATTATTATATCATTATTTTCACTATCATTATTATCATCATCATCATCATCATCATCATCATCTAATGAATAAGCTGATATTTATCTTTAAAAATGGAAATTAAAACAAACACACAAAAAATGAACGAATAAACATGTCAATCCACTCGAATGCTCAACGGAAACTTAGGAAACGGGACGGAAATACAACCTAAAATGTAGGTGCATGGGGATTACGCCCACGGTCCCTTAAGTCACGGTAGACGATAAACATTGGCCTTGACATTCACCTACTTTGTATATTACGTCAGTATTACTTTGATAGAATGTGGACAGGCTTCTTAACATAAAAGCATATAATACAGTATAAATAGGCCCAAACTTAAACTGCACCCAAAGAAGATGAATATTTGACCATTCATATGGAGTTTCTAGTCCGATTTGTTGATGAAAATTAAACTGCAAGAATGAATGCTACATGTACCTTGATCTTATGCATGTTACACATGTATCTCATATAAAGATAGTTCTGTTCAGTATAATTATAATGGTACCAAAATATTGTACTTTCTGTTCTGATGTTGCCACGTCAATGCTTACAAAAAGATTTAAAATATAAAGATCGAGGCAAAAATAATATCTAAAGAACTATTTGAACAGTTCTAAAATCATACGGTTTAAATTATACATGATGCGATTTTACTAATTGTTAGAACGTTTAATTATATAAATTCTGTATTTACTAATAATGTTGCATCCCATGACCTTCTTTAGTAATTAAGGTTATGAAAAGCAACAGCACCTTACAAGAGCCTAACGTTAAGCCCCTCTTTTTCTCTCGTTCTGTTTCTATCTCTCCCTGTATCTTTTTTTCCTAAATTCCCACTTTTTCATTCTTTACTAATTCAATGTAACCATGGCAACTACTTCCCCCTGTTTTTATTCCACAGTTCACGGACTCTTACACCGATCCCTTCGTGACCCTATATGAATCTCCCCTTGAGCCCATAATCTGCCGACCGGCGATTATTATTCAGGCTGTTTCCCAAATCTAATGGAATTATTCGCCTTTTCGTCGGACCGTGACGGGAATACCAGTCAAGTCAAGACTTCGGGGGAAGCCCACTGAGAATAGAGCGAGAAATTGATGCCCAAAGAACGTGGATTTTTCGTGCATTCATTACTCAGTCACTTTTCCAAAACAACAACAACAACAACAACAGATCATAATAAGCTCCCATCCACTTTTCCTAATGCGTAATAGCGTTCTATATGGTTTGGAGTGTGGTTATCCTGTCGTCTTTGGCCTCCGAATCGGTCATCAATTGCACAGCAACATTTCCTGTTATGAGTTTCAATTGCCAGAAAATGGGATTCCAAGTCGAAAAGTGCAAATGACGACCCCTATTTCACCATTAAGTATACCTATAAAGAACCATAAGGCTATAGATAATGGATAAGGTACAATTTGAAGAAGAAAAACAAAATACACACACAATGTAACACAAAAACAAAACCTTTGCGCCTCTTTTCGAATTGTATAGGTTTTATGTAACAACATATTAAGATATACAAAAACAATTATTGATAGATAAAATTAAAGAACATGTATCATCGGTTCTGGTATGTAGTTCAGGTTTAATTTTATCCTCATCATTGGTTTATTTCCAGAATTAAAACAGCGTGTGTTAAAATATACGATTTTTCGTTCTCTATAATTATGGACCCTATCGTCACCAAACAATTCTCTTTATTTTTATTCGTTTACATTTTATTAGTGCCTGAACTAAACATTAAAAATAGAGCCCGTGTGAATACAGAATTCGAAATTTCTAGCAACAAGAAAGTAACTAAGTTGTGTAACCTCCCTTTAAATTAATCGAGCTTCAGACATCAAGGAAGATCAAAGGTAACATTTTGTCGAGCAGTCAGCATTTTTAGGTTTACCTTGAAAGACGGACATGTGTTTTTTGCTGCAAAACATCCGGGAACAGTTCGAGATTTATAGATCAAATTTAAATTTAGAACACACTGCCATCATAATGGTCCATGTAATAGATCCAGCATAATATGGAACGATAACAATATTTTATACAATAAGTAATGCTAATCTCTGTAATTTTTCTTAATTCCCAATGCGCCGATTTGCTTGTAATATCGAATTTATTGCTCACAGTCATGTTCAAAGTTGTCGTTGTTATTTTTTATTATGTTTGTCAATTTCTTTCTGTATATTCTGTTAAATTGCAGACTATGATAGCTGCAACGGAAAACTGTTAATATATGGAGTAAGGGGTTGAGGGAGGGAATCGAAATCACGATTGCGAAAACTACCAAGAAATCAACTTATATATAAGGGTATATTCTGTCATTACACTGTAAGTTGTATTGCATATATAATTGTGTCTGGTTGACGTAATACCTTATTGTCATGTTCACACATTTCAAAAGGTGATGGAAGAGGCTATATCAAATGACAAATTTGCCCGAGGGCAATTTCTTTTCAAAGCGAAAGAAGGAGATATAAGAAAAATGATAAAACAGGACTCGAATATAAAACCGAGAAAGAGATAGAGATAGAAATCTGATTTGCTTTCACCCATTGATCGCCTTTAAAAATCAATTACTTCATAAGAAAACATTTTTATTATGCTTCATTAAATACCATAATCCCTTATTTCATACAATATTAAAAGTGCACGGTACTAAGTATTATTTTGCGTTAATAAAAAAAAAATCAATCTAAGTTTTCTACACTCAAAATCAAACACATGATTATCTTGTCCACGTGTGTTCCTGTAATCATTAATCGGTATACTGACAAAAGAAAGAAGACCATTCTCCGATTCCAATAATGATTAATTATTTCCCTTATGTTCGTTACATTTCCTATATCACAATTGTTCCTGATCATCTCATGAAAATCCCTGATGAAAACTTTGCGTTTATGATATTGGCCTTTCAGAGTATATAAAATAATAAAACGATTCTTTTTTTTCCTTCAAAAGTTGGTTATTAGTGGCAATGAGAATCAACAGTTGACTGAATAAACTTCGTAAGATTATTGACATTTATAAACATGATCAGAAAATCAATTCACTTATGGAAGAAAAAAAACATCTTCTCTTCCAAACAAAAAAAGAACGTTTGGACTTTCGCTTACCTTTTGCCAAGTCCAGTGCCACCAAGGCCGCCAATAATATTGCCAGTTTCGACGAGCTTCAACCTGAAGACTCATCATAGCTGCACAAAGCAGCAACAAAACCATCAGGTTATAGGACGGCATCATAATTATTTATTTGTCAGCAACAAAAGAACTTATATCCAAGTAAATATGGATCCCATGCAGGTAAATAATTCAAATGGCGATGATTAAACATGGACGGAGAAAGTTAAGCATCAATTCTCATTGTGGGAGGCTTTGCGATGACTTTGACTTCAGTAGTTGGATTCAGTGCTTTGCGCTCAACAGCAGAAGATGAAAATCCAAAGAGTTAGCACGTTCGAAAGTCATCGAGTTTTCGTCAGAATGTCGATGCCCCTAACATCGGAACACAGTACGTGTGGCCGAGCATGTGTGCAATTAGTGAGAAAGTGTGCGGGCGTGCGCGGGAAAACCGTGTGCGTCAATCCTAAAATCCGCGATCTTTTTGGTGTCGTCTGCGTCTGTCATCAGAAGGAGAAAGCTGGAGAAAAGGATTTTAAAAAAGACAGGAAAAACGTGGGTTAAGCCTATATATAGAATTACGGAACCAACATTATAGTAGAAGGTAAACCTTCTCATTCAAACTGAATATTGATTGAATATCAGCAGTCTGTCTTACATGAGTGATTTGACAAAGAGGGAATTCACTTTTATATCCTATCCTATTTCTCTTAGAAGTATATTGCTATATATATTTGTATATTAGTTCCTTAAAAGTACATTCTCCTCCGATTAGGAAACATGATAAGTTTCGACATAATCATACAGACTTGCACTGTAAAAGAAAAAAAATCGAGCTTTTTAAAGACTCTTTTAATCTAAAATGCTGGTGATTGGTGTGGATATTGGGTATCACAACTCAAATAAAACCGAAAACAACAAAGATCTGATGCGAAAACTCCTTACAAACTATGTGACAAGCCCTAAATACATCTCATCAATCCTATCATCATGTGTCTTGGATATATGGAATAAAAAGGCAGTAAGAAAACAATTACCATGAGAAAGACGTCATGTTGTTTACACTGACTACGGGGTACATTACATGGAAACAGGACAATTTTGAAGAGCGCAGGCAGAAAATATCCCGCGGATTAGTGCAAATTCAAGATTGCATTACCGTAGTCATGGCAATAGCAGGAGGTATGCAACAGCATCGTGGAGCCCACGGAATATCGATAATAAAGATGCTTTCGGGGATAAATATTCATGGCAAAGAGTAAGATGAAGATAAGCCTGCTGTCAAAAGATCCCTGAGTTGACAGAATTATCATGTCAATGTTTAGAATCATCAACCAACCACTACGAAGCAAAATTGAAGATCGACTTAATGCATTTTTACTGGGTTTAATATAATACCCAGAACAAAGCATCATGAATAAATATTATTAATTTTAATCTACGGTTTCACTTAAGATTAGTATCATCATGATTTTATTTCAGGATTTTTTTTTTATCCGTAGACATGCTCCCTCAGAAAATATCAAATAGTTAACCCGATTTCTTGTAATCTGAGACATAAATATACCCTTTTTATGCCTTCAAACACAGTATGGGGGGGGGGGGGGGGGTCGTCTTTAGGTCTACTTCATGTTGTTATGGATATAGAATAGAAAATGGGAATCTTTGAAAAACAAAGAAAAATATTTTTCTGAAAATGCATGTTCGAACAAAACGCGACGTGAACGAAAAGAGCAGTCACGTCCAAACACAAGGTCACATATCAACTTTATATTAAAATCCTCTACGAATGACAATCGTGCCGCTAATAACATGTTTTATCTGAATAAACTGCTTGTCAGACAAGGGCATTTCTCCTTCTTTCTCCTCTCATAATTGCCTTTTCACCGTTCACCATATGGTGCTGCGAATCTCGTAATAGTTACGCGTGACTTTAATTTAGACGCCAACAGCGTCAAGGCAAAGAAATCCCCTCGAATAGTTGACGTTGTACTGATGAGTTTTGCCTCTGGCCATGCAGAGAAATAAAGGTGTTTGCTTGCTTCACGCTCTTCAATCATTTGAATGGGTACAACAAAAAGTAGGGAAGAATGAAGAAAGAGAAGATGTTGACGTGTTTTCCTTCGAATTTGACTGCTACCGAATACCCTGGCGCAATACAAGAGGGAAAGAGTGTTCGAAGTAATATTAATTTCGAGATTTATAAATATACTGAATCGCGATGATTTTTTTATGTCTTATTAATGGCGGTTCATATTAATACCATCGAGGGTTTTGAGCAGCGCTTTATAAGAAACAGAACAGACATTATTCATTGTCATTATCTTCATGTTGTGAGGGAGTGGTTCAAACGCTTTGCTATGAAGCTTTTCATACGCTCATAAGATAAAACAAATAATTACATACCCGCCCCCCCCCCCACACTCATGACGCCCCTGGGTTGTACACATTTTCCTTTGATCCATATAATAATACACCGATGTATTGCTTTCTATATTTACCGATTGTTGATTGCTTTATTGATACAGTTTGGAAAGTTGACATAGAACTACATCAATAAATTATGGACGAAAATTATGCCTGGCAAGAAAGTAAATATCAAATTAAAATTGAATTGATTGTCGTTTCTAGTCATACTGGCGCATCTGTCCAGCCTTGGCTCGATTAACTGGCTATGTTTGGAGGAATCACATGTTAGTATATTTGTTTTGTATTGTTCATTGTGCAATTCTCTTGAAGTCATCATCTAGTTACCATCAAGGTCATTTTGTAAGATATTTGGAACGTTCTCAATAATCCTAGAAACTGTAGAGTAAAAAATTCAACACAATGTAACGGCAATCAATTTCAAATTCATTATCTTTATGGCATAGAAGTTGTCATCGTGATCAGAATGATGAAAATATAATTTAATCTCATTTTTTAAAACACGACGTCTATATCTTACGAAGATGTTAAAACATTATTTAATATGAAGAGAAAGCTTTCAACAGCAAACAACAATTTTCATAATTTATTTTACAAATATAAACCTAGAGGCCCTCATTCTACTAAAATCTAAAACCAACACTGGGCGTATTAAAGCTTTTCTTTAAAACGGGGTTTAACAAAGTAATAATCTTTGGTTGTTAAACGTGATCAAACCGAGGGACGGGTTTAATTGAATTAGTAGAAAAAACAGACCCAGGAGTTTAATAAACACTGTGAAGTATCGAGGAAAGAAAGCGTTTTGAAGAAGAAAAAAAAAAGATTTTAATAATTTTAACATGCTAGACGCAAAATAGTGTTAAATCCAGAAAGATAAAGGGAATTATGCACCACGCGTTGCTACACATCGGCACTCTCAAATGTTGATTTAACCCTTTAGTTTTAGAGTGCATGTACGTATAAGGTGATTTATGTTCCTAAATACGACATATTATATCGTCGCGTAGAAGTTTATGGCTCACTTTTACAGCTCCAAGACTTTTTTGAGAGAGAGTTTATCTTTTCTTTCTTTCTTCTTGTTTTTCTAATCTCCTGGCGAGCAGCTGGTCGTATCCTTTCAATCAACTTGGCGTTTTCATCAGATTTGCGGGTAGAGTTTCTGCCCGGGAGCGACTCTAACTGTGATACAGCAACGTTGAATATGCAATGTCTGACTTGAGCCGGGACTTGAGTAAAGGTCGAGGGCAGCTAGAACACGGATGCATGCTTTCTTCTTCTTTTTTCCATACATTTTATATCCGCCAGTTAGAGGGTGCAGAAAGCAGTAAATACAATTATAGTAGTCTGGATAGGAAGAAAATGTGAGGTATATGTCGGTGTGTATGCAGTACATTCTCCACTGAATTGTCCTTCACTAATAAAGGAAGAACTTCAGACACCTGATTAGGTTTTGCATGGCGTGTTCGAAACGAGGACGTGTGAATATTCATTTACCCAAGGCATTTTCGTAATTATTGTGCATTGTAGTATTATAATATAATACAGGTAGACGATTGGAAGAAAAACAGTTAAAGCTCGGGCAGACAGAACATTATGCATCTCTCCGTTCCATTTTTATAGAGGTAGAGGAGATATCACCATTTACATCTGAATCATATATAGAAGTCACTGTAAACAAAAAAGAATTTGTTAATAAAGAAATATTAAGCAGATGTCCACGTGACCAACGGCCCACTAGGCCGACAGTCCACGTGACCAACTGCCCATTAGGCGGTGAGAATAAACATATTGTTTTTCAGTAAAAATCCGTCACAAACATGTTCATGTTGATATTTCGTCATTTTTTATCAAATCATATAGGACGCGACCTTTTTATATTTGGTAATTTAAGAAAACTATGATTTCCCGTGAGCAAATCAATTTGAACAAAATTCAAAGATTTTCGATGATCATTATCATCCCATGCAGTACGTACATAAATATACGCGCAGTACATTATGACGCAAAAGTCATAAAAGTCATACGCATTGTGACGTTGTTGCTTTATATCAAGCGCAGTGATGTTGCCAACGAAGTCGTTAAGCATTAAGTCCATTTTCTGTAGTGATCATCACATCACATCGGACTCAACATACTTACAATTAAAGAAACCCAAAATGTATGATTAAAATGTTATCACCCGTCCTTCAAAGAAAGAGTCCGGAGTACTCGTCCGCTACTGCTCAAACGGGCCGAAACACGCCAGATCGCGGATTCTTTGATTCTGATAATTTCCAGCTCCTCGAGTTAACCCAAGACAGGAAGGAGGAGAGGCTGAGGCAGGACAGGGTTAAGGCTCGCAAGGAAAGGTCTAGAGGATTGCCTCTTCTTGACAGACTCTGGAGCCCGGAGTTGGGCCACTACAGTCGGCAGTACCGCGAAGAAGGCAACCCGAAGCCGAGGAAAGTTCCCGCTCCGCCGCAGACTTTCTTTGGCCTCCGTCGGCCTCTGAGCGCGGCGGAACACCGCGTTGTCGCTGCAATACCTTGGTACGAGAAAGACCACAAGGAATGGGTGGATAAACCTTACAGCACAGTCTACACGGGAGTGAAAGGTTACAATGACAGGTTCCCGCTACTGATGCAGTTCAACTCGGAATCAGCAGGCAAAGATGTAACGGTGATCGAGACTGAAACAAGGAGAATGTCCACGGTGACGACAGATTACTCCAAAGGTAAATAGAGATTCACAATAAACTTAACTTTCAGGAAAACATTCACTGGCTGCTATTCTTAATAAAATTATACAAACTCTGACAAAGCATTTGCAATTAATTTTGTTCTCTAAATTGTAAAAATGTGATTCTAAGGTGATGTTTCAACCAGGACCAATTTTACATAGTTATGGTTTACCTTCAGACTAAATTTTATTAATATCACAATGACGATATCGTCGCTGTTTTCACGAAGTGACGGTAGTGAAAAAAAATTGCATTCACTTTGTGTTACGATTTTCCTCACTACCGTCACTTCGTGAAAACAAGGACGATATTTTGGGCAACGTGTCTGACACGGCCGGTTGTAGCAACTACTCCGAAGATCAAGATTACATTAATCTTGATCTAAGGAGACACGAACGAACGAACGTGTTTTCCACATTTCCTTATTTAATGTTCCAAACTAATATTTTGCCAGTAATACACCATACAAACTGTTCATGTATTTCTATACAAAATAATTAGGAACTATCAAACTGGCGGGTGACGATGAAGAGATAAAATATGCCGTGTTCCCGATACTCCATCGCGTGATCGAAAGTGAGGATGAAGAGGACGACGACGACGACGACGACGACACAGGAAATAATTCCGACGAAGGAGAAGGAACTCTAAAGAACAGACCTCCGGCTCTGCTTCCACAGGATGTGTTGAATAGACTAGCTGTCATCGCAGCTCAAAGCAACGAGAACGATGATGATGATGATGAGGAGTCAGATGAATCGGAGGGGGCCGAACCTCCACCAGGTAACACAGTCAAAATTGCTTGTGAAGGAATTCGATCACAATTTTCACGTAATTTGTTCTCTTACCATACTATTTCTACCTTAAATTCCCATCTACTAATAGTAGAGTCAAAGTGTGTAGACCCCGCTGATATTTTTCGGGGACAAAGGTTTTTAAGTGTTTTTGAGTTGTTTGGAGGTCAATGATTAAAATTAGCTTGGGTAGTCCCCTCCTAACTCCCGGCAACTCTCGTAGGGGTCAAAATGGGGTCAATAGGGGGTCAATTTTTTTAAATGCCCTGATTATGTTAAAAGACATGTCAAATTGTTTGTCTCGTCATACTGAACAAAAAAGTGTACATGATCATATACCCCTGACCTCTCGTTAAGAAGTTATGGCCGGAAAAGTCAAAAGGTCAACGAACTTTCATTTGAGGGCAAAATACACTAAAAGTGTTAGGATCGATCAATTTTCATGTTTTTTGTGTCTATTTATATGTATTTTGATTTAGAAATTTGAATGAGACAATTTCTACTTAAGAAGACCGTATTCAAAAGATATAAGGGGTCAAAATAAGGTCATTTGGGGTCAAATGAGCTCCTTTGGGATCAAAATACACTAACAGACTTAGGAGTTATTTGTGTCAAATTATGTGTAAATTGATGAATAATAGTGAATGAATTTTTTTTTTTAAATTTAGAAAACCATATTCAATTGATGTAAGGAGTCATTATAAGGCCAAAATGGGGTCATTTGGGGTCAAGAAGTGCGTACTGAAGTTGATACATCTCTTCCGACGAGTTGTGGGCAAAGAAAGAGGAGTGCAGTGCATTCATTGGATAGGACTAATAATGCAGGACATAACATCCAAGTTCCTGATCAAAAGGTTGGAGGTTTCACTGGCTTCCAGGCGAAAATCCAGGAAAATGTTACAAAGAGTTCTGCTCACTATTTCCTGACATTTCCAAAGCCACCTCAGAAATCAGTAGTTCATGAGGTCATGTGTAGGATGGTTTCTGCAGCTGTAGCCAAGTCAATGCCATTCATTCAGCTTGTTGGTGACCAACCTGTGTATGCATTGATGGTACAACTAAAGAATGAGAATCAAGCCAAATTTGAGCTTATCCTCCCTGTCCTTGGTCCATTCCACACTCAATTGTCATTCATATCAGCAATCAACAAGCGCTTTCAAGGCTCGGGATTATCTGACATTCTTGTCGCAGCAGACATCATCGCAGAAGGTTCGGTTGACCAGGCACTTCGTGGGAAGCACTACAACAGGAGCATAAGATGTCTCACTCTCATGTATGAGGTACTCATGCGCAGAGTCATTCGACATGAACTTTCCAGTGGGGTAGATCTGTCACCTGAACTTAAAGTCAGCCTTGAGATTCTCAAAAATCCATCTACATGTTCACAAGCGCAGTTGCAAGCAGCAGCTGCAGATCTCCTGGAAAATGAAGAATTGACATCTTTTGTGACAAAGGCATTTGAAAGCGTTGAAGCATCTGATTCTCCAATGGCTAGGTTCTGGCTAAGCTTCATGGACATGGTGGAAATACTGCTCATGAACATACATGCTCTGCGGACACAAGACTGGGATTCGTTCAAAGCTTCTCTCAGGATGATGTTTCCATGGTTGCGCATCTACGATAATGACAAATACAGCAAGTGGCTGGTTGAGTTTTGGCTCGAGATCTCAAGTCTACCAGAAGAGAAGGAAACCTACTTGAAAGAGGGGTTGTTCTCCCAATCAATGACCGGGAAACCATATTCCTGTTTACCCCTAGATCTATGGATAGAGATGACCATGAACAAGGGTTCAAAGATGAAAGCAGGATGGAAACATATCTTGAAGAACGAAAAGATGTTACTTGCACACACAAAAACCACAAATGCTTGCAACAAAGTGAGAAACTCCTTGCATGTACTGGCAAACCTCAAAGACTCTTCCAAGGATCACAGAGAAAATTGCAAGAAGAGACTGCAGAGAGATGAGAAAGGGGTTCAAGATCTGGACAAATGCCTGGGTGAGTTTGACTGTGACCCGTTTGATGAGACCAAGCCAACATTGAGGTCTCTGCAGTCTGGTATGATGGCATCCGATCAGCTGGTCGTTGACTTTGAGAATGCGCACAAAGATGGTGAAGTGCTTGTTCAATAATTTTTCAAAGAGAGGATGTTTTCCGATGAGAAGAACTTTGATGACACGATGCACAGGAATTCACGCTGCAGTTTCACCAAGCCACCAATTGTTAAAGGAACATCTCGGGTTACAAAGACTGATGCAATGGAGAACAAGGCCATGACAGAGGTAATCTCTCTTGCTCAGAAATGTGAGGACACATTTCGACTGAGCGATGTAATGCAATATCGTGTTACAGATGAATGTCGTGTTACAGATGAATGTCTACCTATCTTTAACGTGAACGGAACACTGAGAAAGGTGATGAAATCAAAGTTGGTTGACAAGCTTAATCTTGAGGAGATAAACTCGCTTAACAACTACATTGCACTCGTCGACATGGGATTCATTTGGAGACTTAGTACTCCATCAGCAGAGGATAGAGAGAAGCAGGATGGTACAGATTACACGTGGGGCGATTATGCAAACAAGATTTACAACATAGTTGCAGGTCGTCACAGAAAGGCGACCACAATTTTCTTTGTGAATGATCCCTATGACCTAGATGAGAGTATCAAGGATAGTGAACATCAGAGGCGTACAGGCGTTACTTATGTAGGAGGTAGCCGAAATGTATTTATGAGAAGAGATGATCCACTGCCAACATCCAGGCTGTTCAATGATATGTTCAAAAATCCAGGCAACAAAGTTCGGCTCCAACAGTTTCTGAATGCAGAGTTCAAGATCATGTCATTAGAACACCCAGAGACGACTTATATATACTCAGTGAGAGATCGTTGCTCAGATCTGCAGAAGGGCACAGAATTAGAGCAATTCACATGCCAACACACAGAAGCGGACACCATCCTTCTCTATGTGTATTATTAACTAAGACAGTCAGGTGTGGAAGACACAGTTGTTATCGATGCAGAAGACACAGATGTTATGGTTCTAGCAGCATACGCAGCCCATCAGATTGAAGGACCATTAGGCATCAAGAGGAAGGGCTTCGTCTATGACTGTAAGAAGCTTTGCAGTCCTGAAGTGGCAGATGTCATTGTCCCCTTTCATGTTCATACTGGTGCAGACGCTGTCTCTGGCTTCTATGGCCATGGCAAACCATCCATCTTTGAATCGGCAATGAAGTCAGAGGAAGGAAGGAGTTTGCTCCAAGGACTTGGGAAACAGCTGCCTGTATCAGAAGACACCCAAATCGACATGGAGCAATTCACAATTAAGTTTATCTACAAAGACAACACTAGTACAAGTTTAGCAGAGGCAAGAGCAAAGAAGTGGGAGAGTATGAAGAAAAAAGCAACACAGAGAATGCCACCTGATTGCGACTCACATCAGATGAAGGTCAGACGAGCCAACTATCAGGCATACATCTTCCTGAACTTCAGGAGTCCAGATGCTCCTCCATCACCTCTCCACCATGGATGGCACATGAAAGATGGCAACTGCATCCCACTTCGATACACCAAGCCTGCATTGCCTACACGTTTGACCAACCTAATACCAGCAGATGACCAATCTCCACAGTCTGACTCCGATTCGGATATCGATAATGATCAAGACTCTGTCTCTGAAGATTCCGACTATGCGTAGAACCTCTGATTTGTCACATCTATCCGTCCTTAAAGGTATGTTGCAACAAATTAAGACATTTACCATACCTAGTAAGAGAGCGCAGGGTTGTGTATGTAACTGATGGGCAGATAAAAACAATCAAGCTAATTTGACATTGTGGCCACCAGTTAAATTACATGTAAACTGCATTGTTGTCACTCCTATCGTATTTTAACCCTAGAATGAAACTGCTCTTTCTCATTCAGTGTGAGAGTGCATTACAGCACAATTTAGGTCAATTAAACATTTTTGACCCCAAATGACCCCATTTTGGCCTTATAATGACTCCTTACATCAATTGAATATGGTTTTCTAAATTAAAAAATAAATAAAAATTCATTCACTATTATTCATCAATTGACACATAATTTGACACAAATAACTCCTAAGTCTGTTAGTGTATTTTGATCCCAAACGAGCTCATTTGACCCCAAATGACCTTATTTTGACCCCTTATATCTTTTGAATACGGTCTTCTTAAGTAGAAATTGTCTCATTCAAATTTCTAAATCAAAATACATATAAATAGACACAAAAAACATGAAAATTGATCGATCCTAACACTTTTAGTGTATTTTGCCCTCAAATGAAAGTTCGTTGACCTTTTGACTTTTCCGGCCATAACTTCTTAACGGGAGGTCAGGGGTATATGATCATGTACACTTTTTTGTTCAGTATGACGAGACAAACAATTTGACATGTCTTTTAACATAATCAGGGCATTTAAAAAAATTGACCCCCTATTGACCCCATTTTGACCTTATTTTGACCCCTACGAGAGTTGCCGGGAGTTAGGAGGGGACTACCCAAGCTAATTTTAATCATTGACCTCCAAACAACTCAAAAACACTTAAAAACCTTTGTCCCCGAAAAATATCAGCGGGGTCTACACACTTTGACTCTACTATAAGTATCCTATAGCTTTCCTTCATTCTTTCCCTTTTTTTTCTTCCAATAAATCTTGGTTTAAAGTATTATGCTCCATCACTGGAAGTTCATCTCTCAGTCATAACAGCCAGTCATGACTATCCTCACCTTGAGCTAACTGAAAGTGACAAACCCTGACGACACGTCGATATCTCCAACTTATTTTCTTTCTCTTGCTTGATTGGTTTCTATGGTAACAAGGTTGGTTAGAGCATCGAAATACCCAGACGCACGCCGAGCGTCGACTCTCGATCACGACCCGACCGTCTTCCGCGAGGCCGAGGATGCTGAAACGCCGCTCTCTCGACTACGGAGCTCTCTTCTACCACCATGAGAAGAGCAAGCTCGAGAGCATGGGGAGCATCACTGAAGTCGCCGAGGACGATTCGTCGTCTTCGAAGACCATCGATGACGGCGATGAAAAGAACTCGACGACCACTGGAGAGTTTAGCAGCGCGCCACCAGCGGGAACCTGGGCAATGGCGGCGGAGGCGAAGGCGAAGGAATCGAAGCCGGCCAGGGAGCGTGACCTTGCAAACACGCTTAGGCGAGCGGAGCAGGATATGGAACACATGGATGAAAATCTTCAAAAACTCGAAGAATTCTTAAACCATTTTGACGATTATTAATTCGAAGATGATTCAGTGATATCAAATCAATTTTTCGGAATATTAATGATGGCCATTTTTTTTATTTTTACAAATGACAATGATAAACCCAGAATAAAGCAGATTCCACTCTATTATCACTTGACTTAAATACGGACGGTATAATGACGTTTAAGCTTCTATCATCAAACGCGTCATTAATGCTTTTTTTTTTTAATTACCAGTTTCTGTAAAATAACCCTTTTACTGTGTATACCAAATATACAAATGAATTCCTTCAAACGAGTACGATAAAGTTGAGTGCTGGTCATGCGATTGCATTGTGAAAGAAACGTTGTGGAATCGATCAGAAAAGGGTGACCATCTACTGTATATAGCATATAAGTATTGGTGTGTACTGCAAGGTTCTGGAATCATCACAATGATAAGAAATTTGGCCCAATGTTGGTTAAGTTACAGGCACTGTACACAAAAAGATGTATAAAGGACTACACGACCATGTGGCATAAAAATCCGTCCCGATTTTTTTTATGTTAAATGCTAATTTAGAATATTAAGGCATTTGAAAAGCCATGCTTTCATGGAACATTTTTTATCTGATGTTCTTCCACACTTGCATAATACAATGGTAACGCTCACAAATTATTTGTCACCTCTTCCCAGAACTCAACTTTCTAAGTCTCTCTTGTGACGTCAAATGATTGTGCACGAAACTAAAATGCCAGAATATAATTATATCACTTTAAAGGTTGGTGCGGTTTGTTCCGTTTCTGATGTGAGAAGGTTTAAGTAGGATGTACCCCGGATAGTACGACACTAACTTGTTCCTGTGACAATTAACACTAACTAAATTCCTAACATCAATCTTGAAACCAACAATGAACCTTACCCTAACCCTTACCCTATAAACTTAACCAAAAACAATATTACAAACCTACGCCTATAACTTTATAATGTTGGACGAAGCATAGCCCGGAACCACTGTCGCCGGAGCAAATTAATGTCAGCCCAAATATTTGTCAAGCATGCTTCCATAGAGTTTCTTCCCCTTCTCTCTCCTTCTCTCTCTATCTTTCTTTTCAGAGATTTTTTACATATCGCGTCAGAAAAGTGTGAGAACATCTTTTTAAAAACTTTTTTTAAATCTATAGTCCCGATTCCTACAATAAAATACTCTGACACCACCCCCAACGACTTACACATTGCAAATAAATGCAGCTCAAAGAAATAACTGACTATGAAAACTAAGTATATGCCCTACCCCTACGTCTGGTATATAGTTACGATTGTTCAGATAAATGTTATATTGTCAGTGAATAAGCTCCTAAAGTCGGTATTTTGTTCAAGTCGTATTAAATATTAAGTCTCGCATCAAGACGATTTACTTATGATTACTGGGACGTCTTTAATATTAATATCTGAAAACAGAGATTCATTAACACAGTCTTAAATGGAAATAGCTCTTGTATCTCTATTCCCCACAAAATAATAAACTCGTGGATCTAGGGGGGGGGGGTCGGCAGTTTAACCCCCCCCCCCCCCCCCCCCCCCCCCCCTGGGCGGCCAAGTGAAGAAAAAAAAGGGGGAAGAAGAAAAAAAAAGGGGAAAAGAAGAAGAAAAAAGGAAAACTGTAAAACGGCGCGATTTTGGGAAAATCCTGGATCCGCCACTGGGTCAAACACCCCCCTTGGCAAAAAGTTAGATCTGCCCTTGCAGGGTGTGCATTCTTTTAGACTTCTCAATTGACCGAAGAAAGAAGTTAATTTCCGTTATTATAATAAACATCAAGACGATAATAGCACCGGGTTGACGTGATTTAATAGCAGGCATTCTCTTGGCGCTAAACGACAGATAAATTCCTAACTTAATCGGAGATCATGAAGATGGGCACGTTATAGTTGTATTAAAAATATAGAGAAAACACCGCAAGGGCCGATGCAAGAAGAGCAATGAATACAAAAGTTACACTTGGCTGTTTTTAATGTTTTTTCTTTAATGCCCCCATCCACCCACTTCGTCTCTTAAAATTAAATAATGAATTGGTCAATTTCCGTATCTTCACTGTTGCAAGTACCTGCAAATAATACCCCTTCACTCCCCCAAGGGGCAGTTTCAGAAAGGCAATTTTGTCTTTATGTGTCTTTAGTGCCCCTCCTCGTCCATCATGTCCAATACCACTGTCGCCCTTCAATGACGTCACTGCAAAAAGGTTGTTTGCTCCGATTATTGATGCTGGAAAGATGTAGGGCAGTGCAAAATTGACTTCATGACTTGACACAGTCATTATTTGGATGCGAAACCATCTAATTATGAATTATTACTAACACGTGTTTTCCTCATGAAAATATCATCGTTACCTAGAATAATAGGGGCTCTGTAATTGTCATGTTTTTCGCCAATTTCCGTAATGTTCAATACCACTGTCGCCCTTCAATGACGTCACTGCAAAAAGGTTGTTTGCTCCGATTATTGATCGGGGATTAGAATGCGAATATCGATATATCATTCTTTAAATGACTCAGTGGAGGACTTTAAGTTCATGATGGAATATGTATGGAGTTATCATAAGAACAATCTGGATAACATCTGGAATGTTTCTCGCAGCTAATGAAACATAGATATAATGTACTTTGATGAATATAATTATACAATTATCATAGTCGAAGTACCACACTTTTCACTTTAATGTTGTGTTCAAGGAATAAGCTTTCGAACAATAAATTCTGTGGGGGAGATTTGAAGGTATGAATACTGTTTCTCCTGAGGTAATCCGATTCTTATGAATTCTGTAAGAAGCCAAAAGCAAGTCATGTTTGTTTTAATTTTAGCAGAAGAGTGCCGATGTTAAGCCAGGATAAAGCGGTTATAAAAAGATGTGAAACCTTCATGTAGTCACTATTTTATCTATCCGCAGAGACGATCCTGATAACACGTACACGTGTAATAAAGCCTGAAGTTATTAGATTATATCTGCTGGAAAGATGTAGGGCAGTGCAGAATCGACTTCATTAATTGACACAGTCATTATTTGGATGCGAAACAATCTAATTATGAATTATTACTAACACGTGTTTCCCCATGAAAATATCATCGTTACCTAGAATAATAGGGGCTCTGTAATTGTCATTTTTTCGCCAATTTCCGTAATGTTTAATACCACGGTCGCCCTTTAATGACGTCACTGCAAAAAGGTTGTTTGCTCCGATTATTGATCGGGGATTAGAATGCGAATATCGATATAAATTATCATTCTTTAAATGACTCAGTGGAGGACTTTAAGTTCATGATGGAATTTGTATGGAATTATCATAAGAACAATCTGGATAACATCTGGAATGTTTCTCGCAGCAGCTAATGAATTATAGATATAATTATGTACTTTGATGAATATAATTATAGAATCAATATAGTCGAAGTACCACACTTTTCACTCTAACGTTGTGTTCAAGGAATAAGCTTTCTAACAATAAATTCTGTGGGGGAGATTATAATGTTCTCCTGGGGTAATACGATTCTTATAAATGTTGTAAGAAGTCAAAAGCAAGTCATGTTTGCTTTAGTTTTAGCAGAAGAGTGCCAATGTTAAGCCAGGGCGAAGCGGTTGTAAACAGATGTGAAAACCTTCATTTAGTCACTCTTTTATCTGTCAGAGACGATCCTGATAACACGTACGCTTGTAATAAAGCCTGAAGTTATTAGATTATATCTGCTGAAATGGTGTAGGGCAGTGCAGAATTGACTTCATGACTTGACACAGTCACTATTTGGATGCGAAACAATCTAATTATGAATTATTACTAACACGTGTTTTTCCATGAAAATATCATCGTTACCTAGAATAATAGGGGCTCTGTAATTGTCTTTTTTTCCCGCCAATTTCCGTAATGTTCAATACCACTGTCGCCCTTTAATGACGTCACTGCAAAAAGGTTGTTTGCTCCGATTATTGATCGGGGATTGGAATGCGAATATCGATATATCATTCTTAAAAGACTCGGTGGAAGACTTTAAGTTCATGATGGAATATGTATGGAATTATCATAAGAACAATTTGGATAGCATCTGGAATGTTTCTCGCAGCTAATGAAACATAGATATATGTACTTTGATGAATATAATTATAGAATCATCATAGTCGAAGTACCACACTTTTTCACTCTAACGTTGTGTTCAAGGAATACGTTTTCGAACAATAAATTCTGTGGGGGAGATATAAAGGTATGAATAATGTTCTTCTGGGGTAATACGATTCTTATGAATTCTGTAAGAAGCCAAAAGCAAGTCATGTTTGCTTTAGTTTTAGCAGAGAGTGCCAATGTTAAGCCAGGGCAAAGCGGTTGTTAACAGATGTGAAACCTTCATGTTGTCATTATTTTTATCTGTCAGAGACGATCCTTATAACACGTATACGCTCGTAATAAAGCCTGAAGTTATTAGATTATATCTGCTGGAAAGATGTAGGGCAGTGCAGAATTGACTTCATGACTTGACACAGTCATTATTTGGATGCGAAACAATCTAATTATCTAATTATTACTAACACGTGTTTTCCTCATGAAAAAATCATCGTTACCTAGAATAATAGGGGCTTTGTAATTGTCATGTTTTTTTTCCAATTTCCGTAATGTGAGAGAACCATCAGCCGGTGAAATATAATTTTGACCATCATAATAAAGAAGGAAGAAAAAAAAAAAATCATCTTACAGTATTTCAATATGCAATCAACGATGAAGGCGTCTCTCATGATTCAGGGGTATAAAGTTTCTCTCCGGGGGCCAATGCATCTAGGATCAGCGAGACCCGATTTGGTTGGAAGGCTTGATGGTGATTAAAGGATAATTTTTTTATTGTTGGTCAATGCTGATATGTAAAAAAAAATAAAAATGAACGGGGCGGGACGAAATTGCATGTTAATATAATCTTTCTATACATGAATGTTGATGATCATTTGACAGAAATATCAATTTGATATTCCAAAGATATTGGTACAAGTGGAAAGGAGTCGAGGAGAGGGGGAAGGGGGGGGGGGGTAATTTTGCACATGTGAACACATTGTGAAGTATCACAAAAGTAGCACGTTTTATTATGGAAAATTAACCTGAACTTAAAATTTAATTCAATCATGCTGAGTAATAATAACAATTATTCGAGAAAGATAAAATCAGCTCTTTTCGACTTTATTTTGTTTTAAACATTTTAAATTCATTAAACATATACAATACCTGATGAGTATGAAGTCTCTTCTGATAGATCCGAGTCAACAAACACACCAGAGAAGGAGAAATGTAGGTTTACTTTACAATTATCATTATGCTCATAATATCAAATGAGATGTTAAAAATGTGAAAAACAGCCACACGAACAGATCGCATCGACCCATATAGAACATGGACACCCTCCCCTTCTCTCTCTCTCTCCCTCTCTCTCTCTCTCTCTCTCTCTCTCTCTCTCTCTCTCTCTCTCACTCCCTCTCTCTCTCTGTGCATGTATCACGCTGTCTCATTGTCTCTCTCTCTCCTTCTGTATGTCTGTCTCCATCTCTCTTTCTCTATCTGGGGGTGCGTCAACATCAATTATGTGCATACAGTCCCGAGGTTTTTCTCCACTCCCTGGCAACATAGATCACTTCTCTTCCCCTTGAGATCAATTCAATTCTTATTTTTGCTATCTGAAGACAATGTTTTTTCAACATCTTTAGTTGTCCGACTTACCGACATCATTTTAAAGTGAATATACCCTTCCCCTCCGACAAGCGACGACCCTGACTGAACAACATGGCAGTGTGAACGTACTGATTTCATTGGTCAGTCAATCCACAGCCCCAGATTATTCATTGATTACCCAGATGAACTTGATACACCTGAGATGGTGAGGACATATTCGAACACACACACGACTGTTTGTTCAGGCTTTCAACATTATGTGAAGATGTAATAACACTGTTTAATGTTAAAATAGTGCTAGTACAGGTCAGGGTTTAAAATAAAAATTAAAGACATATTGATTTCCTTCTGGTCGTTATTTTCTCCAGATACATTTATAAGGAAAAATTAAATCATTCTATAACTCGATCAACTATGAGCTTTTATTAACATGTCTCTTAAAGGCGCTGTGACTTTGGAATTAGATTTCGAAAAATCTTTACAAATCTTAATGAGAGCCAAAATTGTGATTGGTAACAATGATAATCAAACTCTAATCATAATTACACATTCGTATCGCAATTCAAACTCATTTTGAATTAATCATAGCGCACTGACTTGCAGAAGAACATCCATTGGCTGAAATTAAATTAAATGAAAATAATGAATATGATCAGAAATTGTCCCTAAAATCAACCTCGATGATTTTCGGTCGCTGACGTTTCTTTTCTTAACCTCATATAATAAATGAAAAAAGGTTCAATAGTACAATTTGCTATTCTTGAAGGGACATTATTTGGTGCAGTTACATCCAACTCCCTGGATATACCATGTAAAATGTCACTAAAGGAAACCTCACCCCAAAGAATAAGGGTAGGTATTCTGAAAAATGAACAAGACTGGCGAACAATAATATAACTCATTTATTCAATAATACTATAATACAGCAGCTGACTATAATCTATTTCATTTTAGGCGTAAGCAACTCAGAAGAGCACCAACTTATTTATGCAATTCGCGTTCTAGCAACTATTGTAGTACAAATGACAATAACATGGGAATGAAATGCTCCATCACCATACATACCTGGGAAGGAATCATCCATAAATTTGAATACATTTACTTGATAAACGACTTCGCATATAGTACGTCACGTTATTAAGAAAATGGCGATGTCCATGTCTTGCTGAGAAACTGTACATTATTCTTGTTTTATACCTCTCTCATACACTTTGCTGGGGAATCTTGTAGACTATTTAGGGTGCAATAATACAATAAATCTCTCAGAATAACTGAAGATATTTCTTGGGGTGAGGTTTCTTTAAACTTTCTCTTGGCGTCCCTCCTCAGATAGAAATAGAACTCTTGTTTCCAACCACCACCCCACCCCGTCTCCTCTCCTATACCAATCGCATACTGAACAGAGCAATCACGTAATGTCCCGTGAAACAGTAATTACTCCTGAGCAGGATGACGCTAATGATTGCTGACGAAAATGTCAAAACAAAATATTCTCATAAAATGGCCTCGACGATAACTCGTTACGTTGAAGGAATGAGAATATTAGAAAGATGGTTTAAGGAACAGCTTTGGTATTGTCCTTCCTGCTGCAAACCGTGATGTCAAACACTAACAAAGTATTTTAAAGAAACATGAATCGAATAACATAAGTATAAAAAGAGTCTTGTATGATATTATAGATATTGATTTCATATGGAATATCTAGAACTTTAACTCAAATGCTCAGAGTTAATCCCAAGCGAGAAATTGGCAATAAAAATGTAAATTACATGGGAATTGGTTATCCATACCATCTGTAAATTATGATCAATAAAATGAAAAACATGAATTGTAAACATCGCTCGCTCTCTCTCTCTCTCTCTCTCTCTCTCTCTCTCTCTCTCCCTCTCTTCACCTTTATCTCCCCTCTCCTATTTGTACCTCTCACACTCTCTCTGCCTATTTCCCTCTTTAATTTTCCATCATTTTTTAAACGTACTCGCACTCCAGTCAGCTAATTTCTTCAATCATTCGCTCATCATTTAATCTTGCTTCAAAGATTATTTTGGAAACACGAGCTCAGGTGTTGCTGTTAGCTATACCTCCTACACCGTAATATTATTAATCAACATCTTGCCATATGTGTTATATTTCCGGAATCTAATGCCTTGTATTGAAGTATAATGTGATATGACTTGTTTACCGACAGGGAAGACTACAGTTAAAAATACATTTGTATTTGGATGATTCTCCAGATATCCTGTCAAATCGGAGATAATATCGCGCGTGGGAATTCATAAATAACCTCACTTTACCACTCTCGAAATTAGAAAGGAAATTATTTATGAAAAGAAAATTGGATTTATAAAGGACTAAATGAGACATCTGAGAACAAGTAAAGACCAATGAACTTAATATGTTCATTCGATAATGTTCAACGGAAATAGTTATTATATTATTATGTTATCTCGTTTCCCGAAGGATAATTAGACTTGCGTTTAAAGGTATAGACCACTTCTGGTCTTGTGATTGCATTGTGAAAGAAGCGTTGTGGAATCGACCAGAAAAGGTCGATCATCTATATAGCAAATAAGTATTGGTGTGTACTGCAAGGTTCTGGAATCATCAACATGATAAGAAATTTGACCCAGTCTTTGTAAAGTTACAAGCACTATCAACAGAAAGATATGATAATTTACAAAATATGTCAATATTAGTAGGAGGTTTCCCAGCAAATTTTGTATCATCACGTATTAGTCAAAACATATTCTTTCACATGATTGATAATAAGAGCTTCCATTTCATTTTTTGAGAGGGGCGTTTCCAAAACTGTTTTATAGGCCTACCTGTAAGGAGCTCAAATGAATGGCCGAAATTAATTTGCGTATAACTAGTATCATATCAGCGCTTGATAATATTTTGTGACGTCACAAACCCAGATCCGTCAAGAAGCCACAGCGCGTTGCTATGACGGTGCGCCTTTGAGGACCAAACATTGATCATTTTTTCTATCACTCGGATGCATTATGGATGTAATTTCTGTATGTGTATCTGTCCGTGACGTACAATCACCAGCATCTGGTTGTCGTATACATGTACGAAGGGTTAGGGTCGAACGCTAAACACGCCTAAATATTAAAGTGTGCTTCGGCTACAAGGTTTTTATTTTTATTTTTTATATCTAATGAGTCCAATCAACAGTCTAATTTCGCATCTTACTTCACTGCCCTTCACTATACAATCTGCGCGAGTTATATTTACTTGCTATCTATCAGCAGTTGTGTTTGTTTGTTGAATTCAGATTTGCTGTTGTGAAGGTAAGATTGATTGCAACACCACCGACACCGCCCCTCCCCCTCCAAATCAATATTACAGGCGAAGGGAAAGTGATGGGTTTCATTCCAAAAGGAGCTAAATTCACTTTTAGCGTTTTTGAACACATCAAGAATTTGCAATGTACAACTTCTCTCTCTAATAAGGTTATAATTGTTTTTTTGTTGTACAGACTGGTAACTACACCATATCGTCACAGTGGATTAAACTCTTTTTGGAATGAAACAAAATTGGTAATCGAAATTGTCTACCTTTCTAAAAAATATTTTAGTGCAATATACTGTAGTGCAGTTGATTCTCATGTGTCAGATGCACATATTCATCTAATACAACAAAATTGGTTAAACGTATATTTAGCCCCTTTTGAAAGTAAGCTCTTCATAATTTGAATTTGTTGTTGTAATTGTTTGGAGATGTGTTTTGTTTGTTTGTTTACATATTGCAAGATGATGAAAATAATCAATACGGCTTCAAAGATTTGAATGGCAACTTGTTTTTAATTCACGTGCAAGGACCTCTTAAAAGTCATATGTCCCGTTTTGCATGAGAAATCTATCAAACTCATGTCTTTATTTCAATTTTCATTATATTGAATGATACAGGACTGGTCTATTTCTTATCTCGAAATGGGAGATACAGGCGTTATTGACAACGATTTCATCGCTGACGGCCGCTACAATGACTGGGTCGCTTATTTCAACAAACATGGATCCACGGAAGATCATGTGACACCATGTCAGGATTTGTACGGATATGATACGACTCCAATAGAATATCCAGGGTATCGGCTTGATTTCGTTCAGAATCTGGACAAAAACGAAAGCACGAAACATGTCTCATCCCTCGAAGGTGAATATAATTTGCGGGAAGAAATAACTTCTTCTTCGATCTGTGTCGGAGAGACAAATTTTGATCACGTGGATAATAAGGAGGACGAGGAGAAGGAGGAGGGGGAAGGAGAGGGGAGTGATAATGAAAAAGGGGATGGTGAAGAGGAGGAGGAAGAAGAAGCAGACGAGGAGGAGCAAGAGGGGAAAGGGGTAGACAAAGACGATTATGAAACATCCCATGACGAGGTAAGCGAACGAAAAAACACCGATGACAAAGCAGATGGCGACGATGTCGAAGAAAATGACCCAATCGACATCACCGACCTCCTTGCCATCAGCCCTCTCCGCGTCATACGGGAACATCGGGAACTTGCCACTGGTGACATCATCGTCGACGTCGCATTCAGGCGCCTGCCTGGATCACCCACGCTACTCGCATTCAAAGACGAGTTCGGCGAACTCAGCGTTCCCATGGAGATGAGATGCAATCAGGAAACAGTCGCCATCATTCATCAGATGATCAAAGACAGAAAGAATTCATCACCACGAGTCAAGCGCATCTCACTCTCAACAAAATATACCTCATCCTCCGCAGTTGATCGAAATAACTTTGGTGAAAGCACAGTCAGAAATCCATTGCTTGGCGACGATGGAAAAACCTTCGGAAATCGAAATCGCAAACGACATCGAGATGGAGATAACAATGACCCGATTCGTAATGTACGACCAAGGATGCGCTGATTACATAGATGAAAAGATCTGAACGGCTAGCTCAGTGAATCAATAATGTACACGCCATTAGACACGTTTCTCCTTTCCTGATATTGATCAGATCGGTTAAAGAAAATGTGTTGAACTTTACATCATGACCTGTATTCCATAGACTTTCCAAGAATGCAGTTTCCAAAACAATCATCAGTATATATGTATTTCAGAAATTGTGTTTTATGTGTTTGTATATTTGTCATTCGTAGACTTCTTGTCACTTTTATTTTAGGGGAAATTCAAGGTAATAGTGATGATAACGTTGAATAATTACAAATACAGATCAGAAATGGTTTTTATTTTAACAAACTGAGCAAAAACAATAATTTGATAATAATAATCACCACCATCTTAAAATTATTATGTTTGAAATAATTTATCTTTTCCGTATATAAAGAAGGGTATCTTATCAATAAAATCTTACTTATCCACCGATCAGAGCTCATAATTATCTGTCCTTCTTTTTTTAATTCTTTTTTACTCGTTACACTTTCGTCATAAATTCTTGTTTTCATTGAATTATTATTGATATTTCGAGAATGAGATGAAACAATTCATTGATTGTGAAATATTTGGTGAAGGATTAAATTGATTGTGGTTTGGATTACAACATTCCGTGTCGGTGGATATTGTACCAAACGGCCACCAAGCTATGTCGCTTATAACGGAACCGTATCAAAACTACCATCAGAAAAGAGGCAAGTATCATCATAAGTACTTTATCTTATGAATAAAGTGATAGATTTAATAAGAAGATATATTTTGTACCTGGAAAATGCTGAAACAAGATACGAAAACCAGTATTAAGATACCATTAAACATGTTCTCTATAATAATGATTACTGTCATATTCGCAAATACTATACTAGGCGTTTAACAACATTATGTCAACCTTTAACTTTAGAACTTTTTTTGTTCATCGTCAGCATCCCTTGTAATTCGTAGAATAGTAAGAAAGGAACATTATCATAAAAATATGACACGACAAGAAACGTGACATCATTAACAAAAGGCAACGAGAAATATCCTCGAGCACGGAGAAAAAGTAATCATACGTGTTTGTCACTAGACAGTACCGTCCCTTCAAACTACCCCCCCCCCTTATGCATCCCTCTCTCTTTCTCTGTCTCTCTTCCTCATTCTCTCTATTCTCTCTCTCTCTCTCTCTCTCTCTCCCTCCTTCTCTCTGTCTCTCTCCCTCCTTCTCTCTGTCTCTCTCCCTCCTCCTCTCTCTGTTTCTTGTACCTCATTCTCACCCCTGACTTTATTTCTCTTCATCATTTCATTCTCTTATTCTACCCTATCGACCCCCGCTCCAACTCTCTCCCTCTCTCTATCTCTCTCTCTCTCTCTCTTTCTAACCCCCCCCCCCCCCCTCCTCGACTATTCTCTCGACACACCCATATTACATCCTATGTCTTAATAATCTGCTCCATTTAACAATTTTGTATCGCTAGTCCCCCATTAGCTCTTAAGGCAACTCAAGAGGATGTCCCGAAGCTCCCCAAGAAAATGAACCCTTTATCTTCAGGATGATGCTCAATTAGATTGTTACCACGACAACGAGAGATGCCTACAGGAAACCCATTAGGCCGATGATACTTGACGTATCTAGAAGTTCTAGGAGACAGAATTTGGCTCAGTAGCGAACACTACCTGTCGCTTCTCTTTGAGATATCAGTAGGGATCCCTTAATACTTCATCTTATTTCATTATACTTTATACATTTTAACTGCGAGAAGATGCTTAAAAAAAATAATAAGATGTACGCCAGAGTGATATTAACTTGGAACTACTGACTTGAAAATGACTATGCAGTTTATGCTCCGTAGAGCGTTGTTGTAAATTGTTTCTTCATTAATTGAAGAAATCTTCTGTTTTGAGCCAGAAGGGCGTTATATCTTATACTTTAACACAAAGATAAAGCCTATCTCGCTCTGAACAGACGGTATACAGCTCACACATTGTATATTCTCATAGGCCCAGCTAGCATCATAAAGTATGAAAAATATTTTTGGAAATTAACGTCCATAAATTATGAATCTTTTGATGATTAAAAACTAATTGGTTGAGTTTATCCCGTCTTGATGTATAGACGGATAAACATTGAAATAACGGCTGCTTAATTTACCACACAAAAATCATACACTTTCGTTCTACAAAGACTCTGCGAAGAAAAGATAAAGGATTATATTAAATTTTCTGAGTATATTAATTTTGCCACTTCATGCATCGGGTTAATGTTGGTTTTTCTTCATATTGAAGCGGGTACTTCAAGACATCCAAAACATGTCATTCTGTCATCCTACAGCCCTCAAGTATTTTCAAGATTTTCACTTTGAAGGTTCTCGATCAATCTGAGTGGACTTCATTTCCTCCAATTTCTCTTCACAAGCGTTAGCTAGATCGAACGCATTGTTATAAGTATTCCCCCCCCCCTCCATCACCCTCTCTCTTTCTCTCTTCATCTGCCGCTGTCTTAATCTCTTCCTCATTAAAAAAAAATATTTTTTACAAATCCCTTTCCACCTCTCCCTCATTTTATTTCAAAAATAAGTACGCGCCACTTTCAATATTATCTGAAAGAAATGACAATATATTTCAGTTAAGATAAAGGATATATCTAAAACAAATTCGAGGCGATTATAAAGTGACTTGGTTATATGCAATGAATCACTTTTCCACGCTTTTAATCACATCAATTTGCTCACATATACCTTAGATACCTATCTAATCGACTATCGGTATTTATTGTCAACTTAATTTTCGCTCCTGCAGCTTTCACCTACTTTTATCACAGACTCCTATAAACTCATAAAAGCAAACGGAATCTAATTACTGCCTCGGCATATCTCACGTATACAGTGTTATCCCTTCCCTACTTATTCATTTTAAAGAAATCTAATGTTTCATTGATATCAAATAAAAGGACTGGTCCGTTATTATCACGTTTGGCAGTAACATGCTTCTCTTCAATGCCATTCTCCGATTCGTAACACTTATAATTTCTATAACTGTCACGTCGTACTTGACCTACATAAACACTTCACTTCCTCGTGCTTTAAATTATATTCTCCTTGGTTGCCAGAAAGGTTCCTCAATTTATTTCAGTATGCGGTAGTTACACAACCAGACACTCTTTAGACAAATATTCTTCCCTCCTTAACTGCATCCATTCCCCCCCCCCCTTTTTTTTTTGTTTAAGTCAGTGATTGGGGTGGGTAAGAACAAGTTGATCATCGTGAAGTACATTTTAATGGCTATAGTTGGTATGATTTAATTCGGAGGGGAGGGGGGGGGGGATGGGGGTAGAGGCTAAGATACTAAGATTAGATTATTATAATCTAATCTTAGCTCATGGGTGAACAAACTCTTAATATGACACTGAACTGTATTCTTGCACATCCGTCGCTTATTACAAATTGCCCACTGATTGCCCTGTGCTTCATGAGCAATCACACGATTCTTGGTAAATGTAGCCTTTTTATTGCTAGGAGGCACATTTCAAGATCAATAATGACATTGGCATATAGGTTATCATGAATCATTACATGGGAATTACGCCATTACGCTCTCCGATGTCTCCAACCACTTCTGCCTCATCCTCTGTCTCTGTTTTTCTCTCTTCTCTGTATGTCTGTCCCCCTCCATTATCTTTTTCTCTCCCACTCTCCATTCTCTTTACTCATCTCTCACTCTCTAATTATTCGTCACTTCTCTTTTTATTTGTGTATCTTTATCCGTCTCCCTCTCTCTCTCTTTCTCGTTTGTTACTCTCAATCTTTATCTGTCCCTCGCTCCATATCTCTCTTCTTGATAACTTTCTTTATGTATCGTTTCCTATATAGTGCTTGGTTGTTGGTCTCTCTCACTCTCTCTCTCTCTTGTTATTTTCTATCTTTACCTGTTTTTTTCGACTCGCACGGTATAAACAATAGGAACATAAAAATAGCTAGAATCTGCATATCATAAGGCATGTAGGCACATGGTTCTATAATATATCTCTCTTCTCGATATCTTTCTTTATGTATCGTTCCCTACCTCTTTTGTGGTTGTTGGTCTCTCTCACTCTCTCTCTTTTGTTGTTCTCTATCTTTACCTGTCCCTCAAAATCTCTGTTTTCTTGCTCTCGTTCTTAGTCTCTCCCTTCATCTCACTCTCTCTTTTCCCTGTACTCTACCTCTATCTGTCTCTCCTTCTTTATCTCTCTAGTTTATATGTGTCAACTCTCTCTTTCTATTTGTTTTTCTTTGTCTATTATTTAGGCAAAAACTGGAGACTTGGATGTAAACTTGTTACTCTTTCTTCTTGTAAATCAGATGGATTTCCAAGTATTTTCTTTTTTATCAAGATTGAAGAAAAACAACACTACCGTGTGAGTCAAAAAAAAATTACACTCAGAATATTGTCCTTCATTTTAAAAGTCAGCTATGAACCAAAGGCTATCATACATGTGTTGAAAGAATGTTATATCCTGAATCATTTGGTATCATTTTTGTGAGGTATGTGTTCACGCTTGGATGAACAGGAGGCATTGTATGCGAGAGTGCAAAAAGCGACTTGCGCAAAAGTATTAAAGTGAGAGAATGAATTGAATGTATCAAATGAGATGCATTGCATATATGCTTTTTGCAGAAGTAAAGTCACACACACACACACACACATGCGCGCACACAAATGTTCTTTGAAATGTGTGGCATGATTAGTTTTGTTAGGGATGTATCATTTTATTTGAATCTGCAAAAAACTGAATTAACACCCAAATGTCAATTGTTTTATACAAACATCACATACCGGTAAGCATAATTGGCAAAAGTCGATTTATTGTTGTTATTGTTTTGCACTCTCTTAAACAATGTCTTGTGTTCATCCAAGCGTGAACACAAACCACACACAAATGATACCAAATTAATTGAGATAAAACACTCTTTCATAAGATGTATACAAATTTACTGTTCATAGATGATTTTTAAAATAATTAGCAATTTTCTAGGTGTAAACTTTTTTTGACTCGTACTGTATAGACAATGAGGAACATAAAAATAGCTAGAATCTGCATATAATAAGACATGTAGGCACATGGTTCTTTAATCATTGAATTTCCTTGAACATAATCAAGCTATTAGATAACAAAACAAACAAGATCACAACCCAGCATTTCTCACTATAAGCATACCTGCCAACATTTGAAAATGAGAATTAAGAATTTTTAGCACGGTATGTCTTCGAAAATAAGAAATCTGTACCCTTAACAGGCGTTCGCACATGCAGCGGCAGTGTAAGGTATCACTTAACTTTTTTTTTTTTATTCTAAAAATATTGTATTGTAAAAATAACATAAGATAATTTCATCTCATTCCAAAAACATTATATAATACAAAATGATTGTTGATTCAAACATTTGAAGATAATGAACATTAGGGGCAGCAAAAAGAAAATCAAAATGTATTAAAGTCTCATATTGTTCTACTTGCATCAATAGATATATGTGTGAGATATTTTTATGATATGTCCATGATTTCCAATGAATCTCAGTGTAAATAACTAAATATCCAAAAGGAATTCTAGATCACAGCTACATTGGGGCCTACACAGGTATCCTTCTTCACCGAACATCTCTTTGCACATCAGAGGTCCATTGAAACTGTCTGTACACAGCTGACCATTGATTTTACATGTGTTTAAAAGATGTTGATGTTTTTGGTAATTAAGTCCAAAGGGTACATAATATTTCCCTCGATAATACAAGGTGTTTAGTACCTCCCCCCCCCCCCCCCCCCTCAAAAAAAAAAAAAAAAAAAAAATACCCCTCTGAGAGCTGAGGTATTATGTCTAATGGCTTTTGGGCATTGAAACAAACATACAAGTCTATTTCAATGCTTTTGAGCATTGACACAGACATGTACCGGTACGTTTAATGACAATGAATCTCCTGGCATTAACCATAACCAAGGCAAACTTACGAAACGACGAAACAGACGAAATATCACAATATGTTAAGCAATACCTTTCAATAGAATTGGTTGTGAAATGTTGATATGAATGAGCTGAACTCATTCTTTCTTGTTCTGTGCTACCTTCATGAGTAGCTGGACTCATTCTTTCTTGTTCTGTGCTACCTTCATGAGTAGCTGGACTTCTTCAGGACCCCTCAATCCTCCCTCTCTCTCTCACATGGTGCACCCGCAAGCCTACTGTATATCATTCTTTCTTGTTCTGTGCTACCTTCATGAGTAGCTGGACTTCTTCTAGAGGGGCCCTGACCCTGAGCTCCTTCTCCATCAACAGGTCCAGCACTTCTTGGAGTTCTTCAGGAAAGTAGCGCACAGCATCCATGTACAGAATCTAAAAATAAATACATCAGGGGGGTGTTTCACAAAACTTGTCATCAGTGACAAATGACAGTTTTTGTTATAAGCTACTGAAATCCTTGCTTCTGATTGGTTATCAGCAGATTTGTCACTGATTTTTGTCATTTGTCATTGAAAAAAGGCTTTGTGAAACGCCCCACAGGAGCAAAGATTAGAATGGCAACATCTGAATTGATATCAGCCATCCCTTTCATTATCAGAATCATCTTTATCAACAAATTTGCTTACATCTGATAATAGTTTATCCGAAAAATGTTGTGTAAAAACCTATCTTGAGGAATACCTGTATTGGAATGATCCTGATATATATCTTAGAGAGACAATGTAAGATATACTATGTGTTGGGATATGAGACAAATCAGGCTAAAATATTATACCATGAAATATATCCGTTTAATACTATTCTGATGAATTAAGAATTAAATGAAGTCTGAATTAAATGAATTCGTCATCTTTATCAAATCTTTGGAAGAATCATCATCTTAATTAAATACTAATACTTGCCAAATCTTTGCATTTAGTTAATCACCCAAGTACCAAATCATCACCAGTAACACACTATCGTTTCCAAACTGCAATTCTCCCAAATCATCACAATCCTGTAAAAATCTCATTATCTTCAGCAATGATCTATGAACTTTCCCATTAATCTTCCGCAAATTGTTCAATTTCAATACTGGTACCAATATTCCTCACCTTGGCCCATGGGCAGTGTTGCAGAGCTCTGTAAAATATTGCTTTCCCTCTCTTTGGTTCACCGTTCTGCACCTACAAAATAATACCAATCATAGATGCGATGAAAGAATAAAATGTGACAAAACATTGAGAACTTTGGATATAAATGTGATTCGTTATATAAACTTATAAAAATTGATTGATGATAAGAATCATGCAATCACAATACAACTGGCTCAACTTCACCAACTACTAACTTAATTTACAAACCAGATGGATGGGTCTTTGTTGCCAATCAAAAAATCAGTTCATGTATCCACTGGTCACACATGCTTTTACAAAATGTTGGCTTCACTGAAGTAGCAGGACATGGGACTGGCTCTATCCAAGTTATTATAGTGCCAGTTTCATCACCTAACAATGAGTGCTTTTCATTGGTTCCTACCCATAGCTGCCAACATTTGGACTTTTCAATTAGTAACATTTAAGTAAAACTGAATATCATGTGCACGAAACGCACATCTATGTCAGACCTGCCAACCTCTAGAGTTCAAAAACTGCATTCTTCAATAATAAAAGTTGTATTTTACTGACACAAATTGTATTGAAAAAATTAAAAAAAACACAGATTAATGCCTCTTACTGTTCCTATATACAGGAAGAATTTTGTTAAGGATCTTTGGTTGAATATGCATGATTTCGTCATAACTGGTGTGTTCGATGAACCAATGAACATCCCCAAATTGTCCGAGTGTGAGATGCTTGTAGGATACTTTACAGGACAGAATGGGCATTTGCCATTGAAAATGGCACACACAATCTTCAAGTGCAGCACTATCCCATCGCACAAAGTTCAGACATATGTGTGTTTGAATATTCTTTCACTTAGAAGAGAATGTATACCTACTGGGGAGATAAGTGAATCTTAATACTCATGATTGTAGAACACTCGGTCCCGGAACAAACGCTCCAAGTCACTCGTCAAATTCAAAATTCAATTCTGTTCTCAACAATGTATCCAACGTTAACCATAAAATATAAACACTTAATTATATCGAGAGGTCAGTGACACAAAGACGTACCTCCATTTTGGCCATTTTGAGAAAAAGTGGTTTATGTGTCACTGAGCACTTGGGCCTTCAGGAGTTAAGTCTATGTTTCACTAGCGATTGACTTCAATGGGGTGTTGGGTGGAGTTAAGTCTGTGTGTTTCCTGGAAAGCCCACATTTTTCAGAATATTTTGATATCGAATACTCATTTTGGCAAAATATGGAGTTACGCTTTGTGTCACTGACCCCTCGATATGTTGGATTACATACACTGCTCGAGAAGAGAGGATTCTGTATGACCTAAAAATCAGCAATCAATATCTTAAAAAGAAAATAGATCAAAGGATTTATCTTACCTCAAAGAGTATGTAGAGACGCCACAAGAGGACACAATGCCGTGTGTATCTATTAGATGAAGCTCTATCAAACAATGAGCGAAGCCTGTGTGTGATGCCACTCTCCTTACCTGCAACACAAGAAGGAAGAAGAAAAAGAAGAAAACAAAAACAAATGTTTAAATATTGCACTCATGAGAAGTTTGGAATTGGTATGATTTATCATTATCAGTACTACCCTGATTATTAATTTTGATATCCACAAATGTGTAAAACACTTGGGGCAACTTTATCAGCTATTCTTAGACAAACAAAATGAGAACACAGACAAAAGGGCTACAACCTTACTTCTTTTATAATGGTCCAAACTAAACATTGTAAGTTTTGTGTGCTTTGGGCCTGTTCAGATGTCAAGATTTGGGTGTCTTTAGATAAACTTTGAGGGTCCATATGCATTTTAAGTATTGATTACTGATTGTGCTGTCATACATTCAAATCAGTGTCGAGCCCGACAGAGATAAAAAGCCTCACTAAACATTTTAAAAGTCCAGCACACAATGATTATGCTTTAGGAGACCTGGGTCAACCTAACCATACCTGAATATTCTGCCTCCACTCTATGAAGTCTAGTGATCTCAGCATTAATGGCATAGAGCCACGGCACAGGATGCTGAGCTTCAGAGGTTGCCTTGTCAAAGTACCTCCTCAGTCTTCCAGCTATGTGAGACCTTGCTTCTAAGTCGATCAGGCCTTTCAACAACTCAGGGTTTTTACTGTACCTGGAAAAGAGATGTAGAGGGTGTTACATATTGAATAATAATGGTTTATCAATCGCATACTGAACATTTTTTCGGACACAAAACAGCATTTTGACAAATTGAATTTAATATTTAAAATAATAATTATACATACATACATACATACTAATTTTTATATAGCGCCTTTACATAAACAAGCTCAAAGCGCTTTACATTAGTAAAATAAAAAACAGAATAATTATATGCTCTCCAAGTGCATTACACTCTAAACATAACAATTACAAAGAAAACAAATGGGTTTTTAGATTTCTCTTAAATGATGCGACTGATAATAATAATAATAGTCCTTCTTGTATAGCGCATAGTGCTTAGTCTCTTAGTGCTTAGAGCGTTGGAAATTATAACCCTAGCTTTAGCTCCGGCTACAGAAGTAACTATTGGTATCTTCAAACAATTAATGATATTAGTACATGTACATGTATTTCTATTTTCAATATATTAATTAAGCAAAATGTGTGTGCAAAATACAAATTTTTCTCAGAGGGAGGGTCAAATGACAATGAATTGGCAAAGGTTCTTGTTATGCAATGTAATCTACTGACTGCCATCTCAAGCTTGAATAGGGTAATTAGGATTAATTAGGGTTAAAGCAAAAATACAACACAAATGACTCAAGAAAACAGAGATCTGACCTTCTAAAGGATACATCTGAAATAAACTACATACATTTAAACTTTTGTTTTAATGTTCATGAGTTTGTATCACAATTTTACATATTTCTTCAATGCAACAGTTTACTTAAACTGGTTATGGCAGAAATGGCTGTTCTGTTTTTCACACGTACCTTCTAAGGGCTCTCTGCATAAGGTTCCTCAATGACGTCACTGGCATTGGATGACTGTGGACATGGTGGGACACAATCTGTGTATAGAGCAACATAGTCATCTCAGCATCAACTACCAGCTGTTGATGGACTATCTCCTTCTCCGCATCATCCATAGTGCTGTTCACATGGTGCAGAAGTCCATCCCAAAGTGAAAGAGCCTCTTCAAATACCACTCCTGCAGCTAGCATCCCAACGCTGAGATACTGAAAGAGAGCGTAGCAGAGGGCAATGTGAACAAGCTGTGAGCCTTGCTGATCCAAGCATGTGAATAGTCGAACGTGGCAAGAATGTATAGAATCCCTAGAAGAGTCAGTGGCACTCTGGTACAGCTCAACGTAACCCTTTCGAGCTTTGAGGATTCGCCCCGCAGATACATGCTTGTCTGGGGTTGATGACAGGGGTGTGAAGTTGCCCCTCTCCCCAAGAGTGGTCAGAGCATGCAACACTTCTTGTCTACAAGTTGAGGCTGTTGATGTGGCATCACCTTTCTCAGACTTTGTTGGTGCACGTGACTTGAGGATTCCAAGTTTCAAAACTGCATAGGTGGAGAGAAGTTTGGTGAGACCTTCTTGGTCATCTTCCTCTGCTCCAAGGTTTAGATTTGAGAAAGCCAGAGCTGTTTCAAATATCCTCCCACTCTCCACCTTGTTTCCATTATGCCACTCCCACTTTGCATACTCCTCCCACAAGGACAGGTTGTTCCGATTGCACTCCTGGCTGAGCAGCCTCTTCGCATACTTCTGGCCTTCTTTCTGCCGTTTCTTCTGCTGCTTTGAGCTTGCAGAGGGATCCAGTGTCTGAAGACTGTACTGCATTTGCAACAGTGTCAGGTGCTTCTTTGCTTCCGGTGGAAAGAGAGAAATGGCCTGGGTTGTAATATTATCTGCGAAGCGAAGAAGAGCTTTGTTTTGTTCATGTCCTCCACCGAATGTCTGGGCTTCGTTGTCATGACTACCAAATCGTGACAAGTCTGGCATTCCTTCTCCACTCATCACCACTCCTCCATCATAACCTCCCCTGGAAGATGTGCCTCTAGATCCAAATACCTCTGCAGGATGCTCCATCGTCTCTGGTGCTGTCCTATGCACGCAGGACAGTCGCTCTCGCTTCTTCACCCCTAGAAAGTCCAGGAACTGAAGGATCAACTCAAATTTCAAGTCTACAGAGTCCAGACTGATGAGGAATGGAGTGATATCATCTACCAGGACCATCCTCTCAGGATCCTCACAGTCATCTTCCGTCTGTCTACCGGTAGGTTGCCATGGGAGGAAGTGGATGCGTTCACGCTGGATTTCTTCCTGCAGCCAGGCTTGCCACTCAAGATGTGTTTTGTTGATCACAGAATCATCTTCATCATTACCCTTGGAATCTAGAATATCAATGAAAAAATAGATCCACTCAAACTCAAGCTCAAACTCAAATTCAATAGAAAGCGATTTCATTACTTCAATATAATACCAAAGTAATCTGAAAAAAATTGTAACAAACCTCTGAATAAATAGAGGCAATGACTACAGGCAGTGACTTGTTACAAACTGGGAACCATCTTCAGCATTACCCTTGGAATCTAGGATATCAATGAAAACATAGATCCACTCAAACTCAAGCTCAAACTCAAACTCAAGCTCAAACTCAAACTCAATAGAAAGCAATTTCATTATTACTTCAATATAATACCAAAGTAATCTGGAAAGAATTTTAACAAACCTCTGAATAAATAGAGGCAATGACTACATGTGGTAACTGGGAGGTTCCCAGTTTGTAACAAGTCACTGCACTAGTGCCCTCTGGTATTAGCATTAATATTCAACTACCTATTTCTTTGGATAGGACTTGAATAAGTAAATCCACTGATTGCTTATCTACAAGCATGTTCTTTCTTAACAGTCAGGAAAAATAATCAAAAAAACTTCTTCAGCATCCTGAACTTTAACTTCACCTGGTGGTTGGCTGGACCATCCCCCTTTCTCTTTTTGTTCAATCCACTTCGCCCATCCCTTTGCATCAGGCTGTCCAAATCGAGGTTCATTGCTGTCCAGAAATGGCTCAAAGAAGGCAATCTGCAATAAATGAAAATCATATTCCTAAAAAATAAACATGAGTCAATTCTACAATGTCATAATATTTCATTACATTATATTCTCAATTTCTTGATCTTCTTGTAGGAAGTAATCCAGAAAAGAAATTAATATATCATATGAATACAGTGTTGGTGAATGGTATTGATTTGATGAACAGTTTTTGTTGTGTATTCAGATGGTCCAGGACAACGATACTGATAATCAAAAGAGCCAAAGTCCTCCCAACAGCCTAGCAAGTAATGAAAGGACAAAAAAAAAAGTTGAATTGCCTCTGTTCACTGCTCAGCCACATAAATTATTTTTCTCTTCTTAATTATTACGAAGAGAAAAATAATACAATGAATTCCCAGCTTTTAATCAATCCGTGTCATATTTTCTTTTCCTCATTCGACTCTGCTTACCTTGCCTTCAAGTGTAGTAGACTCTTTTACTTTCTCGGGGCAGAAGCAATTGAATTCCACTAGAGCTTGAAGCAATGCTACAGCCTTTTCTGTATGTCCTGACTGCCTCCAAAAGTGACACATCTGCATCACAATATCTGATATGGAAGAATGAATGAATGAGGAAATGTAACACGTCCCAATTATTCACAACAATAATGAACAATGCTGTTGTATTCTTTCATAAAATTCATAGGTTGCATCTTCCAATGCCATAATTCAGTATTTAAAATAAAAATTCTGCCCAAATAACAAATTCCATTAAAAAACTACAGTTTGTGACAGAAAATACTAATTTAGTCAACAGCAAATATAAGAGCATGCCATTTAAAGCCTATCTGCACTACTTTGGCCAGGAGAGATTAGACCTCCCTGCATGGTCACTGACAGGTGGTTATCTCATCAAATCAGCTCTCAATTAACATAAGACAATGGGGAACATTGGGGACCAACAGGTATCGCTTAAGCATTGTTTGCTATATAGAGGGCACAAGTACATGTAGCTACAAGTAGTGAAGTGGGGCTTTAAGATGGTCAGAAAATGTGAAGTCTGCAAAGATGAAATAAGCTGTCAGTATCATTGTTTAGCTTGCTACAAAGACTCTAATGCTTCAAAATAGTTAGCTTGTGACTGAGAACTTACCTAACTTGACCGCAGTGTCCTGAGCCTCCATTGCATTCAGGTACCTACTGTAGACCGATGCAATACCTGAAACTGTGAACTTGCTGAAAGAGGAACGCTTGAATGCCAGGTACTGCTTCCACATGATGAGATTCTCAGAGTGTTGTCTAATGACAGAGTCCCACTGTCTAGAGAGCTTGACCTGCTCCCATGTCTCCCTGCATAGCTCTATCTGCTCCAGCTGAAGCTCTGCGTTCAGGGGATTCAACTTCAGAGCTTTCTCCAGGATGGACAGCTTCTTCTCAACAATCAACTGTTCTCTCTTGGAGGTCTTGATTGGCAAGGTGCTTTGGTGATCATCAAACCCTTGCGAGTTGATGGATTGAAATGCCTGGTCCTGAAACTGCACAAACTCGAGCCATTTTGCGATGTCTCCGGGGTGTTCCTGGAGGTGTCTGTTAAATGAAGCAACCTCTTCTGACAAGCCACTACCACCAGGTTTGCTTGTTTCTTGGACTTGCGAAACATTCTCACATTCAGTGTTGGTTGTGGAATTATTCATAGAGGACTTGACGGGTATGTAAGGCATTTCTGCACTTTTCTTCTCCAGAATCATATCCATACCTGCGCTTTCATCCTGCTTTCTCTCGGCAGCAGGAACTCTTTCCACATCGTCAACAGTGAAAACCTGTTCAAAGTACCTTCTAACATTGCCTGAATGCTTCTTTCCTTTCTTCTTATCCTTCCCATCTCTCCAGTCTACCATTTGCTTTTCACTATCTAGTCCAAGGCAGGATTTGCCAAGTCTTCGGTAGAAGGCAAGGTCTGTGTGGTTAAGTGTCTTGAAGCAAAGATTGTTCCTGTCTGATTTTTCATCCACATAAAAAGGAGTCTCTGGTATATAACCAATGTCATCGATCCATATAGACGAGGGTCGAGCTTTGTGGCTGAAATCATGAAGAGAAGAGAATGTGTTAGGCGGTTAGAAACTTGATGGAGAAAATATATAGACTGTAGGCCCTTTTGTTAAATAGGAATTACTGTTTTCCATCTTTTAGTAGAGAACACATGATATACTGGGTATATAAAAAGATATTTGAACTCTCAAGGCATTGAAAAACATCACTGTTTAAGTTATATTCTTTTGTAGGATTAAAAAAAAAAAGTCTCTTTAACATGTTTTAGCCAAGTATAGATTGATGTATGGGAATGTTTGATCACTTTTTGTTTAATCATAATATACAAAAATGAAGAGCTAAAATTAGAGATGGAGGCCTGATATTTTACCTCTTGTACTCCTTGGAGCTCCTTTCTCTATCTCCTTTCTGCTTCTTTTTCTCCCTGTCTTCCTTATGTTTGCTCTTTTTCTTTTTGTGTTTCCTGTTGTCTCTCTCAGGGCTAGGGTCCGACCTGTCATGCCTCTTTCTACTTTTCTCATGTCTGTGAGAATCCTCTCTGCTTCTGTGCTTCTTATCCCTGTTTGGCGGTTCACGCTTCACATCTTCTACCTTCACTGTGCCGTCTTTGGAAGTTATTTGCTTTTCCTCTCTGCGAAGATCTTCATTACTCGAAACTGAATCAGAATCAGGCTGCCCCCTCTGTAACACCTCTTTCCTCTCATCCCTTTCTGTTTTTACCACTATATCACTTCTTAAATTTGCTGAGCTTGACGTATCATTTTCATCAGGTATGATAATGTATTCCTCTTTTACAGTGGGTTGTAGAAGCTTGGCGGAGAGACTATGATATGAACTATTGTCCAGTAGGTTAGGAACTGTGACATTGGAATCTTGCTTCAAATTGTGGGCATCATCGTCTCCATGATGATGAGCTCTGGCCTGAGCTACATTTGGATCGAAGCTCTGATTGGTGAGCCAATTCGGTTCTGTAAATGAAATAAAATGGAAAGAGTGAGAATATGAGGTTTCCGCTCCCAGCTAGAGTTCCATATGTACCCCCCACTAAAAAATAAAAGTGGAAAAAAAGATATCAATATGTTTCAGAGTCATATACCTAATAATAATATAAGATATAAAGCATGGGAAACTAGGGTAAGGGTTAGGGTTAGACATAGACCGAATTTTCCGTCTCTTTCGTCCGGCCGACCCTACCCCAATAAGAGGCTAACGAACAAAAGAGACGGAAAATTCGGTCTAGGTTAGACAATGAGAGATAGAAAGAAAGTGTTATAATATTTAGTGGGGGTACAGGAATTTTTCCCCATTTTGACTCTATAGTCTTCAGATTTAATGGAAAATATTCATCAAATAGCACTAACAAATATCATCATCATCATCGGTATACGGGAGTGAGGTAGTCCTGTAGGTCTCCCGGTCGTCTTCCAAGATATATTATAAGTTCAATTGTCAGTATGCGACTTAAGACGAGAACTTGTCCTTTATATTAAATATATTGACTTTTTATTTATCTTGTCTATCATAAGTCTTGGAGGATTTATAAAATATTGCATGTTGAATAACTTCTTCAAATTGCCGTTTTTAATCAACTGTCCAAATACACAACCTGCCAGACACAGAATGAGTAAACCAGAATAATTGCATCATTAATACATAATAGATCTAAAGTTTATACTTTAGTTTTATCGTTACTTGATTCTAATTTATAAATTATTCAGAGTTCAGATTTGTCATCGCGACCAGCTCGTGTCGCGAAATGTCGGACTAAGCTAAGTAATACATGTAGATCTATGTTGACTGTTGTGATTTGTGAATCATTCTCAGTAGATCTACCCACTCACTGCACTGCACTCTCTCAGTGTCTCACCTTCTTCATTTTCTAGTCTTGTCACTGTTTTGATAGCAGATGCACTGGGAAACAGTCCTCCCTTTCTCTCACTAGCAGCTGCAGCAGTGAATTCCATGATGAAAGACTCAAAACCTTCCAATTTCAAACGTCTTCAGAATTACGCTGATAAACGTTGCACTTACGTTCGAGATATACGATAGTCAGCAGAAATAGTCTGATTAGGAACGGTACACGCCAGATTTGTATCGGGGTAGCTTAGGCGCGGCGAAGCCAGGCTCTCTGTAGCCAGCTAGCTGATCTACTCGAGACTTACAAATACCAACATCTTGTGCAAAGTTTCCCGTAGATGGCGCACCGTTTTTTTTTTTTTCTTTCTGATGTATGAAGAAAAAAAATCTGTTTGGAGGTTGGGGTGCATGAATGGGAGAGGGACGGGGTTAATTGATAAAAGAGGGTGATGATGGACTATTCGAACATAATATTTAGTGGTTGGCGGTGAGGGGGAGGGATACATGACGTGTTGGCGCGGCAGTTAAAAGAGAGAGAGAGAGAGAGAGAGGGAGGGAGATCACGGAAAGAGTTCACAATTTTGTGGGGGTGGGGGGGGGGGGGGGGGGCGGTCATTCGGGTCATGCGCTTGATCATGTCTTATACATTAAAACATAATGAAGATGATAATTTTTCAAAAAAACTTTTAAATGGATTCAAAGTTCTTTACCGTCAAAAGGAACATTATGTGCAGAGCAAATTTTGTAACATCTGATGAAAGTTGACACACTATGTGCAAACCGGTATGCCAATTAATGTATTTACTCCTTGAATTACCAGTAAAACTACCCACCATAGGCGCCGGAAGTGGAGGGGGGGGGGGGAGGGGGACACTTGCCCCCCCCAACCAAAATAGTGGGGAGAGGGGCAAAACTCCCGCCCCCTTAAAAAAAAAAAGCAGTAAAGGAGTAAAGATGGTTTGTATTTTTTAAACAAAAAGAATACAAATAATAAAACCTGAATTGAATCACAAACAAATTATATTCCATTCAAAGAAAAGGAAAGTTAACAGGATTTAAATTTCCTATACATTTCGCATGCCCCTATATGGAGGTTTTTATAATAGCGATACGCACATATCGTAGAAATATTGTGAGAGGATGGGAAAGCGTGTGTGTTCTTTTTTTATTATAGAGGTGAGAAGACATGAGCCTCTGATTACTGGCGTACTGATAGGGGGGGGGGGTATTTCGAATTTGATACCAGTGATTTATAAATGTTGCTGAAATGACATGATTTTCCGGTATTTTTTGGTAAATCGTACCTTTTTATGCGTTTGTTGGAAAATTACGAATTCCCAAATTTACAGTCGGGCGAAAAAATATGCTTATTTAGAAGCTTTCATGTCAGGGCCTGCATGACGGCTGGGCTCGGGAGCTCGAGCCCCCCCCCCCCCCCCCTCACGATTTTGAAAAAGTATGTAAAAGAGAAAAAGAAAGGATTAGAGAGAAGAACAAAATGAGTGACCCGCCAATATCACAAAGGAGGTATCAAAATATGCTAATCTGGCCGTAATGAAATGCCTAAAACTCATTAGTTTACGGGGGCTCTGCCCCCTGGACCCCACCAAGGGCCCTAAGGCGGGCCCCTGGCTGCTCGTCTGACATTAATTAAATACCTAAAACAAGGGAAACGCTCTCGGCGGTCTCGCCTGCATAACGCAATTCAATATGATAAACCAGAACGTCAATGACGTACATTGTAGTGCTCATCCGCATCTCGCAACAACAAATATCGTGGTACACTTTTGAACTGGTCAAAAAATAAAAATGTGATGCCCTGGAAGGGACATAATTTCATTTCATTTGCATAAAGTACCATAAATAATCAATGGAGCAAAATCTCAAAATTCTGTGTAGAAGTTTAGTGTTCCAAATTTAGCTCTACCAGATAAGGCAAACCAAATCAAAATCGGTCAAGAAATGAGGGAGAAGAAGCAATTTTTGTTATATTTGGAATAAATTTGCATAAATTACCATAATTAATTAATGGAGAACAATTTCAAAATTCTGTGTAGACCTTTAGTGTACCAAAGTTAGCTCTACGATATAAAGCAAACCAAATCAAAATCGGTCGAAATATGAAGGAGAAGAAGCATTTTTTGTGATTTTTAAATTATTTTTGGAATAAATTTGCATTATTATCATAATTAATCAATGGGAGTAAAATCTCAAAATTCTGTGTAGAAGTTTAGTGTTCCAAATTTAGCTCTACCAGATAAGGCAAACCAAATCAAAATCGGTCAAGAAATGAGGGAGAAGTAGCAATTTTTGTTATTTTTGGAAAAAATTTGCATAAATTACCATTATTAATTAATGGAGAACAATTTCAAAATTTGGTGTAGAAGTTTAGTGTACCAAAGTTAGCTCTACCAGATAAAGCAAACCAAATCAAAATCGGTCGAGAAATGAAGGAGAAGAAGCATTTTTTGTGATTTCAAATAAATTTGCATAAATTAGCATAGATAATGAATTTCACGATTCTGTGTACAAGTTTTAAATCCCCCTCCTAGCCCTATCATATGAAACAATCAGAATCAAAATCGGTTGAAAAATAAGGAAGCATTTTGAAAATCTTGATGATGATGCCACAACATAGTCCAAGTCTGTTGACCTGAAATGACCTTTGACCTTGACTTTGTGATCTGAAATTCTACTCACATGATTGGGGATACTTGATTACCCTATAGTCCAAGTTTCATTGACTCAGAACTTATACTTTAAAAATTATATCAAAAATTCAAAAACTTAACCTTAGGTTAAGTTTTCGATGATGATGCTACAACATAGTCCAAGTCTGTTGACCTGAAATGACCTTTGACCTTGACTTTGTGATCTGAAATTCTACTCACATGATTGGGGATACTTGATTACCCTATAATCCAAGTTTCATTGACTAAGAACCTATACTTTAAAAATTATATCAAAAATTCAAAAACTTAACCTTAGGTTAAGTTTTTGATGTTGACGCCGTCGCCGTCGCCGTCGCCGTCGCCGCCGCCGCCGTCGCCGTCGCCGCCGCCGTCACCGGAAAAGCGGCGCCTATGTCTCGCTTTTTGCTACGCAGGCGAGACAAAAACCTGAGCTGCCGGGGGCTCTACCCCCTGAACCCCACCTAAGGCCCCAAGGCATGCCCGTGGATGCTCATCTGACCGTAATAAAATGCCTATAAAACCCATGAGTTTGACCACCCGTGAGTTTGACCACCAATGTCACAAATAAGGTATCCAAAAAAAAAAAAGTTTTTGCTCATTGAATACGCTACTGCCCCTGGAAGGTGAGCCCCCTGGAATGTTTGCCCCCCCCCCCCCTCCCCCAATCCCAAACTGCTTCCGGCGCGCCTGCTTCCCACATTCCCCAAAGAATTGGCCAACGACATGCACTGGTCACTGGTCAGGCACGTCATTTTTAGGTGAATTAGACTTAGAGAATAGTGAACGTATAAATTTTAGTAAATTTAGTAAAGTTATTTTCACTTTCTAGAAATAATCCGTCATAATTTATGACAGTCATCTTTCCAACATTTTGATCCGAGGATATTGTCAGTGTTTTTCTTTTATCCATTATCACCCTAATTCTCGCGCACTCTCCCTCTCTCTACCTTCCCACTCCCTCTTTTAGCTCTATGTTTTACACTGTGCACATTTGCTTAATCTTTCCTTTTAATTTTTTCATCATTAAGCAACAACCAAAATAAGACACAACTACAGACATTTTAAAAGTCTATATACATTCAAATATGTTTATTTATTTCTCATAAATGGAAAATTCACTCACACACTTCTGTATAATACAGCACATGCATGCATCAATATAGGACAACCTCAAATTAAATATATATGGTTTATATATGTTAAAATCTTTGTTCATGAATGCTATTCATGGCACACACAAAATACATAATGAGTTTGTTTTTCAATCTTTAGATATATGTTTCACTCGACACATACTAAATAAATATCAAGGCTATGTACTCCTATCCATTTTATGTGCGACTGATTTACACAGCGGAGACTCATTTTCGTAAAAATACATGTACATGTGTACAGCTCCTAGGTTCCTTCAAAATGCAGAAAATTTTGGAGCACAAACAACAAAAGTACCCGGTAGTATACCTCTGTGGACCATATGCCACAACAAATTTCATAAAGTTAATATCTTACTAATTTAGTATTGACAATTCTTGTATGGCATATCAATATTTGCTAATGAAATGATGAATTAAGGCAGTGGTATGGCATTCAAAAGAAGGTGTTGAGAAGGAGAAAAAAGCATGTTCATGGTTTCATTCTTTTTTCCGTAATTTTACTACCCCACTTTAAATCTAAAATATGAATACAAATGACAATATATTATAGAGTAATGTTCATTGTCGAAGAACGGATACATAGACAGGCACCACCAATGTTGAGGCTGGAACTGGATTAACTCTGTGTTTGATAATAGGATTTAATGCCCACATTTATATGCCAAATGAGAAATGCATATATCACATGAAATGTCCCAAAAACGAAAAATCAGTCCAAACAGAAGTATATAGATAGACTTTAAATGGAACACTTTCACTTAAGCCATACATATTTGCTTTTGGAAGACTTTGATTTCTTAGTCTCTCATTTACTGAAATTCTTCTTCTTCACTCATATAAATCTAACTTAATATACATCATCTCCAAAGCAAAAAGTATCAATTAAACAAGAATGTTATAAAAACTTAGGCTAAAATAAATTTATTTAGCTAATCTGATATTGTTCTAATGCACCAGCCCCCCCCCCCCCCCCAAAAAAAAAAAAGAACACTGCGCATATTGAAGTTACAACAGGCCAAGTACAAAGTGTCATCATCAAGTGTGTTGTATATTGGTTTAACATACAATTGCAAGTATTCTCTTAAATGGCACACAGGAAGAAATAATATTAATCAATACAATATTTGTTTCACATGTATGATAATTCCTGATATTTGGTTTGTGGATACTCTATTATTCAGTGCAATTGTGATCTAAATTAAATCCCTTTATAATGTACCCTATGCACTTTTTATATTCAAAATGCTACTCATTTCCATACACAAGTGACTTGACTAATCACCATTACACATCTCAAAATTACAGGTATATACCCAATTTAGGAAGTGATTTTCCATATCATCATTATACTCATATTAGATTCAAATTAATTCATTCATCCTAAATTGCATTAAAGCATGCAATATTAATCTGTGATTACAAAGTATTTTTCCTTGAATCATAAACACCCCCACCTGCTTGCACAGATTTTTCTGAGAAGCTTTGAATACCGACAAAATCCTCCCGGCGATATGACACATCCACAAAGCAAGTCATTTCCTCAGCCAGGTGCAAGTATGGAGAGCTGGCTGCAGTACATGCAACTTAATATGCACAGATTGACACAAGAGAGAAAATCCATCTTTCATTATATCCCATTACATTACATTTCAAAATAATGTAAAATGTATTATTTTGTAATTTGTACCAGAATGAAAGATGATGAATGGATCAGAATCAAAAAGTTGCAGGCAGGAGTAGGAAATTTCATTCTAGAAAGACCACACTGAACTTAAGTACTATTTATCTCAACTGCAAGGCTATCTGTTGCAGCTAAAATTGAATTCAGCCTTAATGTAAATATATATATGTTAACCTGTTTATATTTATTTTTAAAATCTATTCACTGAAATATTTCATGCAGAAATAGCAGTTGAGCATCACCATGGTACTCTTGTCTATTTCAAAATCTTGATTATTCAGAGTTGAATGCAAATCTTTATCAAAGATTTGTTATAAAACATCAGCTAAATTTAACTTGATTTTGTTGTTCTCTTATCCTTCCTCTTACCAAGGCTCACACAATCAAACCTGTTTTAGTGACCAACTGTCTACAAAGACCACATTTTTTGTTTCCCTTGAAAATGATTTTTCATTAAAACATGTTATATAGGCACCTGTACATAAAGACCACCTGCCTATGAAGACCACTTTTCTTGTCTCCCTTGGGTGGTCTTTATATACAGGTTTCACCGTATGACCTTACAGACTTTACATTTCTACCTGTGGTTTGGAAAGAACTTCAGAAAATATGTGTGTACACAAATGTTGTCTATCGATTTAATCAATACATACATGTAAGTACTGACGAGAACACACAATCTTCAGCAATAGTTGGTAATGTGGAATGCACAGTATGTAATTGAAAACACGTATTTGAATGACTAAACTCCATCATATTTCACTATTTTTACACAGTCTATGTAAAGGTAGATTTGATGTACTCTTTACATACTAGTAAGGCCTCTTCAAATAAAGTTAGGCCTAGCAAACTCTTTGGACAGTATGTACACCATTCATAGCACCATATTAACAACAAAAATGAAATGGACGGATTCTGCACAATGGTCAAGAGCCATAAAATTCTCTACACAAGCTTGAATCGACCCATAAAAGCTGCATTCATATGGGAATGTAATATGTATACATAATACTACTAATAAAATATCCACCGAGTAAGGTGCTCAAGGTGCTCCAATGTTACCTGGCTCTGCTATAGGCTACTGATTTAAGGCTACTGAAAAGTTACTCACGGCAGACTTTGCATTGTCATATATCATCTTTACTAGTTGCATATATATGTAAATGTCAAGGTCCATCAGTGTGTGTACATAACATCGGCCACTGTCTTTCTCCAGAGCTGTACTAAAGGAAAGATCAAAGTCCAAGGTGAGTAAGGTATGAAGATACTCTCATTCCAGTGATAAGAAGTAATCCAAGTGCTTTAATTTCATAGGGTCAAAGATGTCGTTTTATTTACTGACTGAATTGTATTATGTGTTTTAGACTTCAGTAGTAGCTGCATTTGTTCTCCTATGAGCTTTGAGCAATGGCAATGCCCTTGTCTACCTCTAATCTATTTGATCTTCTTCATGGCACCTCAGGTTAAACACAAGTAGCCAAGTGTTTCTGAAGTGACAGAAAAGAAACTGTAATTACTACTGACTGTCAGTCCGACATATAAGTCCAGTGTTGGTATCACTGAGGTTTGAGCTACATCCAGCCTCGATCTTGTCTATTCCATGTCTCTTGCTTTGTATTTCTTCACAGGGCTTGAAGTCAAACATAACCATCCGCATGTTCCCTACGTGTCAAAGAAGTCATCTTTCCCTGCTGCTGCCTGACCTGTGCCATACGCATTGCCTGTCCATCCTTGATTCTCATCAGTGTCTGAAGCACAGTCAATAGCTTGAAGTCAAACACAACCATCCACATGTTTCCTACGTGTCAAAGAAGTCATCTTTCCCTGCTGCCTGACCTGCGCCATACGCATTGCCTGTCCATCCTTGATTCTCATCAGAGTCTGAAGCATAGTCAAGGCTCTTGTCGACCCTTGGTCCATTGCTATGTACCTTCTTGGTAGGACTGCTCCTACCATTATAGATCCTCTCTGATGTGGTGGATGCAGATCCAAGGCCAGCATTGTTATCACCATCCAACCAAGAGTCTACATCTGTACAAACATACAAGGATATGATAGTTCAATGTACATTGACCAAAACTGACTGTTCACACAAGCAAATGACCTATAATTGTGGAAATATTATTTTCAATAGATATTCCCTTTTAAGGAGAATGGACCACCTGTTCATAAAGATTAAAGAACACATTTTGTTTCCCTTGAAAATCATCTCTTATTGGAAACTTTATGTACAGGAACTAACACAATGATGAAGACCACCTTCATATCAAGACCATCTGCCTCTAAAGACCCCTTTTTCTTGTCTCCTTTGAGCAGTTTTTATATACAGGTTTCACTGTACTTGGCTTACATACTCACCATCTTCTGCATTGAAAGTCTCGTCTTTCTCTACATCAAAGTGATTCTCCTCATTCTCCTCCTCCCTCATCCTCCTAGCCCTCTCCTTGGCCTGCTTGGCTCTCAGTTCTCTCTTCTTCTGCTTGGCAACGACGTCTGCCTGAGCCTTGGTACGGTTCTTGCTGGCAGAGTCAATCTTTTCTTCAAGCTAATTGTTTGGACATGAACAGAAAGGATTTACAATGATTTAGCCTTGACACTTTAGTTTGATTGAAGGAAACCTGGAGGTCTGGTATGCATCGGTGTGATATTAATGTATTTAAACATCATTAATCAAATTATTATAATACACAAAACCATTAATCAACAAATCAACCTCTAATGACATTCGATTAGGCAAGGGAAATAAAAGCAATAATTCCAGGGTGTTTTTGTCTTTTGATGTCCCATCCTAACATGAAATACCAGATAGCATATTTTCTTTAAATCAAAAATTGTTTTACTCTATCCGAAATTCAAATCGGCCCATTTGGGATGGATTACCGGATGGATTACTGGATAATAAATGTATCAAAGATTGGGACCTATTTACGGAAGTCCACAGTCACACTAAACTTCCCATTTTCAAGTAAAATTGACATGGAGAAAATAAAAGTTGATCTATGTCTCTATATGTTTCAAGACAACAATGTTCATTTTTTAACCAATAAGATACCTTTTCTCTATGCTCTGCACTGTCTTGAATGTTGCCAAACTGTCTTGCAAGTATCAGCTCTTTCCGCCTCCTAGATGACCTCTTTGAACTCTGACCTCGTTCTTCAAGGACCTGAAGAGAAATGACATTGGTATTGCAGTTTATCTAGATTATTTTGGGTGCACTGCATGCTTGACTTTTGCAGTTGAACTACATTGTTGATAAAGGTACATATGATCGATACCCCCTTAAAAAAAGAAATAGGGAACAAAATCCTACTATTCCTTTTTTTAATTACTGTTACAGTATTCAAAGTATTCAAGATGTTTTTAAGACCATGTGCATTAGGTACTTTGTTTAAAGCCTATCTGCACTAGTTTGGCCAGGAGGGATTAGACCTCCCTGCGTGGTCACTGACAGCTAGGTGATTATCTCATCAAATCAGCTCTCACTTAACATTAGAAAGAGGGGATCATGGGGAATCAATGGGTACCGCTTACAAGTGGTGCAGTCCCTGCTGTAGTCTCACCTCAAGATTAATTATTTTCTGGTGCGGGGGGGGGGGGGGGGGGGGGATTCTGAATATATTAAACCGTTAAACCAACAACATCATACTATCACATTGTATGTCTTGTCACACCAGTCTTCTTATTCCTGCAGTCTCCATTTTATTTCCCTCAAACAGTTTTAGTGGGGGGGGGGGGGGGGGGGGGGGGCTAGGGGGGGAGAGAAAGTTATGGGCATATCCGTAAAAAACATCATTCTGTGACACCATACAAAATGTCTGTCTTGACATACCTGTCTCCTTCTCTCCTCAGACTCCATTAGTTTTTCCTCAATCATATCCGCAGTAAGAGTTGGTTCCCTTTTCATTTCCAATTTCTGTAGGTAAAAAGAAATATGAAAATTACGAGGGAATAGAGTAATATGCATGAGACTATGAGTAAAGGCTTGCTCAGATATGGTGTGGTTAGAACTACCGCAAAAAAGCTGCTGCGACTTTTTACTTGTAAATGAATGACAACTGCACGCAACAAAGGACTTGCATGCATTTACTGAGCTAAATGTTACAGATACAGAAAAGGGAAGCATATTACATTTTATTTCATCGCAAGTCTCATATCTGAACGAGCCTCAAATGTTAATACGGTAATGACAAAAGATTAGACTACAAGTATTGGACATTGATTTTTTTATCTTGAATTTTGAGCTGAAATATTGTGAACATAGGACTACATGTATTTTATCAATCAATCTCGGTATTCACAATTTTACTTTTGAACAAAGGTGGCTGGAAATTATTTATCCCACTATACTTTAAAGGCCAAGTCCACTCCAAAAATAAGTAACTTTCAATAGAAGCAGAAAAATCAGACGAGCCAATCAAAAAAAGTTTGAGCAAAATTGGATATCTAATAAGAAAGTTATGAATTTTTGAAAAAGTCTGTCATGGGTCTGTGACGTCATGTCCTCACTATCCACTAATTGTTTTCTTTATATTGATAATATAAATTTCGTATTTTCCCCCTAAGAATCATATTTCTTCACACCAGCATCCAAGTTAGATTGATAGTAATATATGTTTTTGTGTGGATGCACTAATAAAGAGTATTTTTTTCTCAGTTAAATCATGAAAAAAGTGACTTTTGATGAACAATTCAGATAAAAATCAATAATTATGAATATACAATATTCAGAAAATAGTATCAATTCTTCAAAGTTCATAAAAGATTTTGTGCAATGTCATGCATGCAATATGATACAAATCATATAACATGGGCAAATCAAGTTTTGGGGGATAAAAAAAGAAATTAATGGGATTAAACTATATAAAGCAATTGATAAGTAGTGAGGACATGACGTCACAAACTGATAACCAAATTGGCGATTTGTGTAGTGATTTCCATTGTTCTATAGTTTTACCCGGTACATACTTTTTCAGAAATTAATAACTTTCTTATTAGTTATCCGATTTTGCTCAATTTTTGTTTGATTGGTTTGTCTGATTTTTCTGCTTCTATTGAAAGTAATTTATTTTTGGAGTGGACTTGTACCGTACTTTAAAAATACATGTTCATGTCTCACAGATTTATGCAAATCAATTTCATCTTTTTCAACAAAAATAAAAAAGACTTTGACCACCATAAGCAAAGTACACACATGGGATACTTGACCAGCTGACACTAGCCAGATGAACCCTACACCTATCAGTTTCTTGACAAGTCTCTGTTCAATTCAGTCATTGTTTGGCAAACGCTTCTAATAAACACACACACATTGTTTGCTAAGCAAGCACACCCTTAGAAACCAAGTATCAGCCACTGATAAGAATAGAAGATTGCAGACAGGAATGAATGGCCTGCTAAGTAATCAAATTGAAGTTGTTTCTGGTTGCAGTATTTAAAAAAAGGGAAAAGATGAAACCACAAACTTTCCACATGAATGGATCAGGTTGTAATGTATGGATCCAATGTGTATTTTGAAGTCTGGAAATGATGACCATTTATTTCCATGAAAACCCAAGAGGTTTCTGATATAATTGTAGCAACAGTTGGTATAGCATGAATGCAGACCAATTTGTATCAAAATGGATGGCAGTTTTGAGACAAATAAAGAAAGAAATAAACCAAAATATATTCATAGTTTATTCATAGTTATTACAACGTTCTCGATCTTATTACTTACATGTCATTAATAGGATGGGAATTAAAATAATATGGTCACTGGCTCACTGCTCTTTTTCACACATACAGTACATGTATATATGGCAAAGTTCTGATATTATTCCATTCCCCCCCCCCCCCAAAAAAAAAAAAAACCTGCAATCAGTGCAAACTTAAGGAAACATTGAACACCATGCACCAAAAAGGAGATGACTATCTCCCTGTTAAAGGAAATGTCAAATTAATGATTCAATTTTTTTCTTCTCAATACTGTGGGTAACATTGAATACAGTTCAATTTGCAACCATTCCACAAGTGTACAATTTGTGCTCTTTATTTCATGAATACATACAACGACAATCAACTCACCTGTAATCTCCTGGGTGGATGCCTGGCAATAATACTTTCCCCTTGGTCCTTGTCATGGTCTACCATCACTTCAAAAGCCATAGCCTTTGTAGGTGGCTCACTGGACGACTTTGTCTCGTTATTGTTTGATTGTGAGCTCGATTCTTGATTGGCAGCCTGTCTCCTACGACCATCTGATGTCTTGGCACTGTCAATGCCACTGTCCCTGCCGGAAGTACGACTGTCTGCTCTGCGCTCCACATTGTCTCTAAGCACTGATTCGAGGCTTTTGTTGGTTGGAGCAGTCTTGCTCCCGGGTCTAGAGTTGCTGTCAAGAGTTGCCAGTGAATTATTCTTGCTGTTCGTTGGAGTGGAATTTCCACACCCCATTGCGTACTGGAAAGCTGTTTCAGACCTTGAAAACTACATCTATTCCTCCAACAGTTCTTGTATGTTTTAGAAGACCAGTGAGAGCCACGTTACGATGGAATTAGCAATATGTGGGTACCGTAGGCCCTGCGAAAGAACAAGAAAGAATAAAATAACAGGGGTTGATTTAAAGCCTTACTTTATGAATTTAATCATTTTATTAGGTCTCTAGCTGGATGTTTGTAGATCTACAATGTACATATAGATCTATTCATCGGAATCTAGATTTACACTGTACTGTATATACAGTAGATTTCTAAAGCCCTCTATTCAAATCAGTTTAGTCAAACTCAAACTAAACAAGCATAAAGCCATAATATAAAAGAAGAGTTTTGATATACCTTGACTGGATGCATTTGGTGATTTTATTACTTACCATAAATGGTATGCACAATTTTCTTGATATCAAATGTAGGACTTAGTATTTAGAGGACTTAAAGTCATTTAAAGTACTGATCTAATGCAATATTGATCGTTTATCAGTATTGTATCTGACAGCCGATATGGGAGACTATCTCCTATTTGGGAAATTATCTCTAAAGACTTTGGAAAGATTTTTGGACGCCAATTATTACTATTCGGATTCTTTGGAAACAGTCTCCTATTGTAATAATACCAATTTTCTTTATTTACATAAGCAGTTAAGCACATTCCTCATGAAATATTACCCCTTTTGACCATCTACAGTTGCAGTTGTATGGTGATGTGACCATAGTAGTTCGTGCATGTCTATCTTAAAAAATCAGTATGATTTTGAAAATCTGATATGGCCAATGGAAAGAGGAACCTGAAATTACCCAGAGAAAAAATTTTGCAGTCCATTTGGTAATAATTTAAATGAATAAATTTGAGTAGAATATGAGAAATCATGGATCAAATATCACATTTCCTAATATCTTTAAAATCTTTGAACTTTGGTCACCTCATCATATTATAAAAATTAATCGTTTTTCATAAGTTTTTATTAATAATAATATGATCCATACACAAAACAGGCTCCTGACCTTTTAAGTTTCAAGAGACAAAAATTTGTCAGAGAAAAATTACCTTGTTGTCAACGTTGTTTCCTTTGATTTTTGTAAGCATAGATGAGTGATAGATCTATAACCTGGTAACTAAGCCGACTAAAGCCCAAGTCTCCAATAATAATGGCAGTAGACCCTACTAGATCTAGATCTACAATGTATGGAACTATTATTACTAAGGCCAGGGCCTTGATCCACGTCCACATAAAACACCATTTAACTACTGATGGTGCCACCCTACTAAAACAAGATTAATAAATAAATAAATAGAAGTCTTTAGTGTGGAAGACAAAGATCTCTCAGTCTCACTCAAAATAAATCAAATGCCGAAATGGGAGAGACTCCCATTCAGAGTCGGTCAGAGTCAGAGTCTCCCAAATTCAAACCAGCCGTGCACAGTGACAAAGGACACTGAACTTGACAGTCCACTGACGATCCGTCTTTTATTAACTTTAACAATAAGTAGAATAAACATAAATGAAAGAACCATGGCCAAGTCTAGATCTACTAAATATCGGTTGGTGCAAACAAAGTTCTATAGATCTAGAGAACATCATGGACATGATCATGCACAGAATTCAGAAAACCATCCAGCTTCGCCTAGCGATATGTGGGATAGGCTAGTCCGCTAGGCTGGGGGACTTGAAGCTCGGGGAGCGCTGGAACGTTCATCGAACTCGGACTAAACTAAAATTCATCATGGATGATCACATTACAACCTTCAAAATATCTTACCTCTAATGATTTCACAGGAGGAAGATACTATATCTGACGAGACCAATACTTCGATATCAGTGTAACATGTATGTTTACTGATGAAGATCACACAAAATCCCACAAATAGTAATATTTCGATGAATACGGTGCTACTGAGAAAACTTTCGTTAACTCCAAATTGGCGAAGTTAGCTAATGTGGACGATTCCATTATTGTTTTAGGTGTTTCGGTGTAACAAAATAATTATAAATATATATTTTTCACGCATAATTAACGTAATTTTCAGACAAAACTTTGATGGTAAATACTTAAAGTGGTATGCTATAATGTTTTCTCGAATCTGTGAAACTATTAACAAATATTTTCTAAACAACTTTATCTTCCATTTAAGATGCTGCCCTTCCCTCTTTCAATAAACAACGTGGCCGCGTCTGGTGTCTTAGCAACTGGATCCGACCTCGGTCGTGTATAAATGGCTTTCTGCGAACTTGTGAAGGAGTCTTTACATTGATTCCCGATTCAACCTTGTCATATTTAAAAATCATTTGACCTAAACAAAAAAAAACGATATCTGCTTGCCCATTGGCATCGCTGATTATGATTGTTTTATTGCATCTAGAAAATTAAGTGTGTATTGTCCTAATCAACCATGCACGGCGTCGATTGGTGGTGGTGTTGAATGGGGGTGGTGGTGGTGGTGGTGGTGGTGGTGGTGGTGGTGGTGGTGGTGGTGGTGGTGGTGGTGGTGGTGGTGGTGGTGGTGGAAGTGGTGGTGATGGTGGTGGTAGCTGGGGTAGCCCTGATGAGGGTGGGGCATTGGCGTCGATCCCGGGAAATGGGAGTATAACCACCTTACCTACTTAGATGTTGGTATGTATACGTACAAATTATTATGTCTATGACCTTTTTGACAAAGGAAAATATACATGTATTTATTGACATACTAGGTGACTGTCGTCGTCTGTTCAAGTTCAAATTCATTTATTTACACTCATCATTAAAATTTACAGAGTAGTCACATTTTCAAATACAGAATGAACATACATAAATATGTTATATCATACATCCAAATAAAAAAACATAACGAGAGTGTTTGGAGAATATTCTTTATGCAAGAGTCCTTCCCTCATAATGTCATACCATTGGAAGCATGAAAACAAAAAACGGGGGGGGGGGGGGTAAAGAGCCTGGTGAGTTATTGCACGTTATATTCAATTAAATGTATTTTATATTTTCGTTTTAAATTTTGAAGACTTTTACAATTTTTTTATATTTATGGGAATTGAATTCCAAATTTTTGGACCATCGAAAGATATTGACTTTTTCATTTAAGTCGTTTTAATTTGTGGTAGGTGGAAATTAGATGCATTTTTAGTTGCATACTCATGAAAACTCGAATTCAATTTTCAATACTTTAGAAGTGCACCTGGTAATGATTTATTTCGACACAAGTACTTGCAGACTGCAATATGGTATTTACAGATATCAAATGCATTGAGAAGCTTTAATTTATTAATTATAGGTTTCGAATGAGCACTGTGGTTTGAATTTGAAATTAACCGGATGGCTTTCTTTAGCATTTTCAGTATTCTGTTCAGATTGGTTTGACATTCTGTTCACCTCCAATGACCTCGTGCAATTGTTTTCCAACCTCGGTCTGGGCCTCCGTGAAATACAAGATCACTTGGGAAATGATGAATGTCTAGGTTCATAATGAATGAACTCCGGAACACTCAATATTTAAGAATTCACAGTAAAAACAAGTGGGGAAGGACATAACAGACGGGTGTTATTATTTTTTAGGAACCTCCAGAACCGAGAAATTTCGGAATTGAGAGTGGAAATAATTCGGTTTATAAACCAAATTCCGACCTATTCCTGCCTTTATGAAATGCACGAGTCGTCTTGTTAGGCAAGTATGCCTATTATTTTATTCATTTATTCGTTTAATATCTTTTTATATATTTATCTATTTATTTATTTATTTATTTATTTATTCATTTATCTATCTATTTATTTGTTTATTTATTTATTTATTTATTTATTTATTTGTTTGTTTGTTTGTTTATTTATTTATTTATTTATCTATATATCTATCTACCTATTTACTTATTTACTTATTTATTTATTCATTTATTCCTTTATGTAATTTAAAACAAATTTGCTAAAGGGTCCATACTAAACAAAATACATGGTTGCCTTTCAAAGGAAACGGGCTATACTTCCCTCGACTACAACTTCTATACTACTACTACTACTAGCCTGCTACTAATAATGATAAAACAATATATATATGTTGTCTTCATTTGTCAGTTTGATTGAATAATAGGCCAATGAATGTATTTGAATAGATATACATCATAATCACCACAGATGAATTTCTGTATTTTTTAAATCAGACAATATATTATCCAGGAAATTATCTTGAATCATCAAATGTAATTAAATGATAATAACCATTAAAAAAAAAGTGACATAAATTGAATCTCGTAAGACAGTAATTAAAGCTACCCCCCCCCCCCCCTCCGAGTTTGGAAAGGTTTCACTTTGATTTTCCCAATTAGGCTTATGAGATCGTTGATCAAATTCACAACTATCAAAATGTATACCAGTTACGCGCAATCCAACCCTTGTTTATAAGTTCATTTGTAATCGTATGAAAGCAGAAAAATGAGATAAACATGCCAATAATAAGAAATTTATGAGTGTTTGAAATATGATATCACTAAATAAGTGTGAATCTCAAACTGAAAATTTGGTTCGCGAATCGTGGGGTAGACACGGACAACTCTTCTGTTTGTCGTGTACAAAAAATATCATTAATTTCTGTTTTTCTCCTTTTAGTGCTTTCTCAAGTTCCTTGGTGCACTACTCAAAATATATTACGGATAACGTGTTATGAAATAGGTCCTCTAAAGGGAAAAGACACTCCTGGGTCATAGAGTTTTTTGAAGAAAAAAAATCATTTTTAGTCATTTTCATTGGAAAAAATTAAATGGGAAAGTTGTTCACCACTACATCATAGAGAACTTTATCGATTCAGCCAATTTGATTAACACTCCCAAATGTTTGGATTTTCCTGTTTCATTTCATAATTTTGATCTTACTTTGTCAACTATATGAAATGAAATAAAATCAATCAATCAATCAATAATCAATTGTATAAAGACATCTATTTTCACATTCAAACGAATTTCAATAATTTCAAATAATGATATCCTAAAATCCTTCAGTTTGTCAGCGTCAATAACTGTGGGGGGGGGGGGGTGGGGAGATTTGCACTGAGCACTGCACTGGCTTTTAAAAATGAAATGAATTTTGAACGCCAGATGGCGGACATGTCAATTAAGTCACAGAGTCAGATTGGGTTTATTGGTGTTAAAACAATACGCGGTAGTGCTTTCGAGGATTTTAGATAATGAGATGCGAAGCCTCCATTTCCTTGGCTGTGTATCCACGATGTGATATAGTACAGCACTGAATGGCGCATCGGTTCATAATGCTATCGTGTCTTTGTGTGAGTGGCTCGCTGCATCCACAACCGTATGCTATCTTCTGGAGACCGCAGATGCTGTCTTATTTCTTCCAACATATGGACTTGAAGTGAGCATAATATTCTTCAAAGGAAAAGGTATCGGGTTATCAGGAGAGGATTGAGTGAGTATTCAATTTGCTATATCTACATTTTATTAGGAATCACAAAGGTGAGATTGTAAATTATATCTCCATTTCCATTCATAAGTCACAGTGGGTAATAGCACTATATACAATGGTAGTGCAATTTAAGCGCCAAAACAGAGAATCATAATATAGATCTAGATGATGATAGTCATTCATGATGGTCGCTCCCTCCTTATACCGACGACATCTGCTTTTGTATAATTAATTCTTTATACGACATTGCTCATTGCGTTTAACCTTTTTTTGCTTTATAATGGCACAGTATTTGTTTTTGTAAAACTTATGATTATGAAGCTTATAGATTTAATATATTGCAGTTTATTTATAAAGATCACAAGGAATGCTTTCCCGAGTTCACAAAGGCCTTTATATTCCACCAACGTAACATAGATCACTTAACATGCACATTATATTTAACGTTGTGATTGATGGGCACCTCCTTGTATACAAGTAGCCCGACAAGTAGTTATTCAAGGTTACACTTGAACTTTGAAGACCCTTCACTACTTTTCCCCTCCTATCGATTCTTGTATGACCATGAATAGCAATAGACTATAATCTATTTAACCTGTAATGCATTGAAGTACAATACCCCCGAACAGCAAAATGAATTGTTGCTCATTAGAGAAAGGAATTCCCGTGAAAGGATCTATCACATTTTAAACACCCCCTCCCGAAGTTTTACGCTTATAGGTTTAGTAGATCTTACCATACTCCTTTAATTCAAGGTTTAAATGTTATGTCCGCCTCTCTATTTATCTTCTTTTTTATTTAATTATTTCTCTTTAATATTAATTACCGGCTAATTTTCGTCTGTTTCGAGTCAGAAGGGCATTAACTCATGTACTTTAAAACAGATTATGACTTATACTTTAAGCTTAATAAGCGTATATAGATCGTCTGAAATGATATAAAGTAATTAAGTGATTAACGAAGATTAAGTAATTAAAGGCAGATGGGAAGTCACGAATCATCAGATCGGGCATCTCTTAAAGGTATATGTCCCATTTGCAGGCCCAAAAAAATGAAAAGGTTAAATTCCAACGGCATTTGAAAGATAATTAGAACTTCCCTCAAAACGAAAGGGCTTGAAAATGTCTTTAAGTGGGAAAATAACAACCATTATTTGTTCAATTGACTTAAGTGATTGCAATCACTTACGTAATAGTCTGATTTTCAGACCCTTTTAATGAATGATCGTACGTTTTGTGCTGCACAAAGTGAGTTATTGATCAAGACAAACGTTCATGTACCTGATACATCTCATTTCATTGATGTTATTACCAAAGAAAAAAAAGATGTCAGTCAGTCACTCAATAGTGTCTAACGGAGAAGACTAGAAGGTAAACAGTTTTCCTTGCATGATTTGAATACTAGGACATAGCTAATGTTTAAATTTCACAAATATATATTCATTATTTCTGCAAAGTTCTACAGAATTTGATGTTGGCTGCAAAAGGGACATCTTTAACATAGATACGATGTTACATGATTTTATGAATTTGTAAACAAAGACGTTTTATTTTGTAGCATTAACGGATCTGTGTTTTCCCACTTTTTTCCTCAAAACCTGCATGGACGAGAATTTAAACATCTATATATTTTATATAATTTGGTATGAATAATGTTATCCGAAATCTGATGGTCAGGTAAATGATACAAACAATTTTCATAATCAGGAAAGGTCAACAATTAAAATGAGCCACTTATCAACTTTTGACCTGCCAGGTGTCCAGCGTCTACAATCATTACAAACAAAATGTTCTTTCATTTCACCCTTATATACACTATTTGTTTTTCATATGTTTTTTTTACCCTTGTATATGCATGGGCAGTGTAAATTATGTCACTTTGCTCAAGTTACCGTTTGGAAAAAATATTAATGTCTGACAGTCCCTTTTTTTTTTTTTTTTTAGCAGATGTTTCTGCATTTATTGATAAATCAAATATAAAACATTCAAATAACAATAATAGTATATAATATAATTGATTTACATAAAGAGTGACAACTTAATACACACAAAATAAAATTTTAAAAAATGCATAATTGAAAGCTTGAAAGTATGGAGGTATGTAAAAATAATCAAGATAAATGCAGAGGCCAACTATCATAAGCAAGGAAGCTTGAGTCGATAGCAGCCGGGAATGGGGGGGGGGGGGGGGGGGGGTACATGGCGCTGTTTTAGGAGAATGTAGGGGAATAGAGAGTCACATATAAAGATTTTGTTCAGAAAGTATCTGAATAAAAAGTGGAAAGAAATTAATGAAAAAAAAAGAAAAAAAAATGTGCAAGTGTGTGCAAATGGGTGTGTGCAGGTGAAGTATTTAAAGTGTTCGATTCCTTATATTACGATGATGATCCTGGAATCGTGCTGTACTGTATATCATTTTGCTCCTTTACAATAAATCTTTCAAAAATGAGGATAATTAAGAGACCATGATGAACTGTTGGAAAATAAATAGAATCTTTCATGTCTAGTAAAAACTGGCTATTGCGGAGTACAAACATATTTTTTTAATTTGAACATTAAATGGCATAATATTAAAAATGTATTTTGTTTGAATTTAAAGTGTTTTAAATTGAGCTTCATAATGGATAAACACAATAGTATCCCTACAAATCGCGTTTTTGTCTACATTTTTCTCATGAGCTAAAATGAGCAGCTTATATTCTTGCACTTATGATAATATTCAAAGACAGCATTAATTTTCCTCAAAGCTCATGCTTATCCGTAAATAATATCGACCTTGATTTTGCTGATAAGCTGTATAAATATTGTTGCTAGCGATATTAATGCACACAATGTCATAACGGCAATAAATTATTCATGGTTTGTATACGTGTAGTTTGCATATTCATTGCACCATTTAAGAAAAACATACCAGAACGTTACCTATTTAGCTTGGAAATGTCAATCTCTTTCCATTCAAAAAATGTATCAAAGCCCATGTTAAATGGTAAGTTTCGAAATGATATCCAGTTATATTATTATGCAGAGATGTTCACTCTGTATAATTTAGAAATGCATGAATGATCATTTCAACCACAGATGACGGTATGAGATTAATCCATATTCCGAACTCAAGTTACAATCCCTCTGCATGATAAAAAGCTATATCGGAAAACAAATATGAACAGTTTTGTAACTGTATCAGGCTGAGAGCTTGGCCATATGGCTTCATTTGATATCCAAGATAAGACACACAAAAGACGTAAATGTATATGTACCCGTTATATAAACCCACTGACTGATTGCTGTACCTGGCTTTGATATCATGACTATGGGAGAAACAAAGAGATATGCGGGTGCATTAACATAACGTTGATTTAGGGTATATATGAGGATGAAAAATGCATACGGAGATTATTCATCGAATATTTCAATTTACCTTAATTTGTCATGAAAAAAAAATACATGGATAAAGAACACATGATTTAATTTTATTTTTAATCTCGTGCTTCATTTTTATTGGGAGTGTTCACTTTTTGAACAATGTTGTTTATAACTCCGAAATTCTGTTATCTGCTCATAAAGGTAATCAGCACTATACACTTGAATTTAACGAGTTGGTATAGATAAAATTTCACTGATTATGATGGAGCGAAAATTGCTGCTGCAAACAGTCTTAGGTTCCTTAACAAGATTACCTTGAATATTTTGTTTCCTTTCAAATGTATCAAAACACCTGATGATTCAACATGACATGTTATTCATAAGATGAAAATGGTTGATCCGGAGCCATTTCAAATTATATTACCAGTCTCTTAACTCTGTTCCCTAATTTACAGAACTAGCAATCAACATGGACCGTCAAACGTTGGAGCGCATCTTGTGGATGAGTGTCATTTTTCTCATCGCTCTCCTCCATCTGGTCTCCATGGCAACCGGTCACACTGCGCAGGGCAAGAATATCAATCCACACGACCCTACAGACCAATCTAACAAATTCAGAGATCCTGAATTCGTCAGAAATAAAGAGTATGTGTACATTATATAGATTGTAATTTATCCAACTGATCTAAATACATCACTAAGGTGCTCAATAATAGGTCTGGAGAAAAATCAATATTACATTTGACTTACCAATAAAACATGACGACAATAATATGTACATATTCTGATTGATCCAGATAATTATTATTATATTCAAGTAGGCCTATGTCAAGAGTTCAAACGCAGCCCTTACGAATGAAAAAAATAAAAATATAGTTTGTACACTACTCGACGCATCTCAGGGATCGTTGACCTTCGTGGATTATGAACATTATAGATCTGATGTTTTGATGACCCCCCCCCCCCCCCTCCCCTGCAGGTGTGTATCCCCCTCTAACTATTACAATATTAATTTTAGTTTCGTGACGTTGTCAGTGAATATGCATGGAATAGCTTGAAAGAGCTAACACGTTATTGCCGTATTTTCATGATACTGAAATCTATCTTTTTTTCAGGCACGTCAAAGAACATTTAGAAGGACAAGTCGATACAGATAGTGAAAAGGAAATGACAGACGAAGAACTTGAGTTCCATTATTTTAAGTAAGTATACACTATATAACTTCTATGTATGAGTTTTTTATCAAGTGAATTAAGTTACTATGAAAACAAACAACATCATTATATCTAAAATAATATTGTAAGTAATGAAATTTAGACGAATGATAATTATGCGGAATCATATTCTGATATTTTTGTGAAATAGATTTACATTAATTTTGTTCATGTCGTTCAAAGTTTGTACACCTTTTTGCAAACCCCTATATCTAAACATTTTAGTCGATGAATATGAATATTGAAAGAAAGAGAGAAAAGAGCTATACATATCATTTTCCCTCTCTTTTACAGACTACACGACTTCGATAATAACACCAAACTAGACGGTCTCGAGATTATGGCAGCTATAAGTCACGTGGTGCCTTTTGAACCTCCTGAAAAAGACATGTCGGTGAATCAAATCGCAGATGCAAGGGTCAAGTATTTTTCAGGTGAGTATTTTAAGGGGAACAGAAAAATGTACGGACTCTATTTTGTCATGGTCGTGGAAGTATATAGCTGATTTTTGAAACGATTTGTCCGATAGATTTAAATCCACACTGCACTACTTATAGCTACTTGCTCCTTCTATAACAAACAATACATAATCGGTGACCATTGGTCCTCCATGATCCTCTTTTTCTTATGTTATTGAGAGCTGATTTGATGAGAAAACCACCTGTCCAGTGACCTTGCAGGGTAGTCTAATCCCTCCTGTTCACTAGTATTGATGGGCTTTAAAGACAAAAAATTGCCTCCCATCAAAGTATCGCGAAATGAAATTCTAAAATCATGAAATCATCGTTAGCTAGAGGAGTGTACAACTGTCAATCTTGCTGCTCATGATAATATTTCAGACTGATTTCTCATTTTTTAAAATCAAAATGTGAATAGGAATATATATATCTTAACGAAACCTTTTGATACATTGATTCAAAAAGACCAATCCATATTTCAAGTGTACCTATATAATTATGATGAGTTTCATTTATCTAACCATGGACCTATAAACTACCGAAATGAACGAAGGGAGGTCTTCAACGTACATGTCCTTCTTAGTTTAGAAGTCCATGGTCTAAAGATACATTTCTTTCCTCTTTCTTGTTTCTGTTTGTAGGTATCATTGATCAAGTAATGTTGGATGATGACTATAACAAAGATGGATATCTCACGTATTTAGAATATGTCTTGTCAAGACGAAGACATCAAGACGAACCATAAGATATTAAATTTCTTTTTTTCTTTGTTCTGATTTTTGTTCGTGTTTTGTTTCATTCTGTTCCGTTTACTTTTATTAACTATAACAAAGGCCTATTGTTAGCGGTTTTTAATTTGATTTTGTGTTGTTCTATGTTTATCATAGAGACGACAACCACGGGGTAAGGTGTTGGAGTGACACATCTCCTCTTGCAAAATTTTCCAGTTTGAAAAAAAAAAAAAAAAAAGTGTTTGACGTCTACAGAACATCTTTTTAGGAAATGTAATGCTCTATCCGCATTCAAGGTTTATTTCGTATTAAATGGAACTCTTTATCATTCTGTGCGGTTGTAATGTTCAGTTGTAGCATACGGTATTCATTTGATTTGTTTGATTTGATATGGTTTATTGATAAAAACGTACATTCAAATAGCAGCCAGAGGCTGAAACAAATTGATTTACAATGTGCCTGAAGAAGTATTATCGTCAATTATTATTGGCCTACTGCAAAATAGAATATCATAGGCGATATCAGGGAAAGTGTGATAATGGGGCCACCCGGCATAAACGTATAAACATAACAAAAATACTGTTCTGTAATCATTCTGCATCCCATGCGCTTCATTATGTTGAATCAAAGAGATACCAGCTAAACAATGACTGGGATTTGTATATGACTTGTGTTCAAAAGGAGAACAAAAAGCGAGTATCAAGTTCAGAGATCGAAAGTGCAAAATTTTTCGCCCTACGTCGCTGAGCTCTCTTGCAATAATAATAAACACAATGCAAACTTGTTTATACTTCTTGTTTTGGGATGGAGGTTACCCTCACAAATCCCCCCCCCCCTTTGTCGCCTCGCTCCAATGCACTTGCCGCCCCTCCCCTCTCTGACCTGACCCCCACCCCCAAATATAATATACATGTATATCACAAAATCACAGCCCCTGTATTTACCAAGGACCTATGTATAATTACTGTTTTTTTTTCTTCTCATAATGTTTGTATTTAGCTAAATGCTTCAATTCGAGTGCATCGAACATTCTTCACGATTCTTTTCTGCTTTTTTGTGTGTGCACACTATAATATGGTGCTAATATTTTCATGGTTTGAAATCATCTCAGCGATGGAATGATGAATTCTATGAATTTTACTCTTGTTTTCTTTCTTTCGCTTTTAAGGAGATATATACTTTGTTATCGATAAAGAGGTACTACGATTCAAGTCTTTAGTTTATCATTGAATGCATGTTTATATTTTAATGTTCATTGATTTTGATGTTCATGTGCAATACATGTTGATATTTTGTTGTGCATCGGATGTTTATTTAAGATTTAATTTCGTAAAGTAGCTTTTAAGATTATGCCTTCATACATACTCAGCTTACCGTAACAGAAAATGATTTCATTGGAAGATAATTCCGTAATCATAATGTTGTGTTAAACAAGCAACCAATCATAACCGTTTATTTGATCTAAATTATAGTCCGACATAATCTACCAACTGAAATCTTGGCCGAAATAATATGACCAAACGTAACTCAATTAATAGTGGGAGGAAATTAATACCGGGGATAATTTTAGGCACGTCGGTTTGATCTGCCCCAGATCACGTTGATGATCAACCGAAATGGTATAGGCGTACCCCTGATTGTACAATGTAGCTTATTTTGTGAATATAAACAAGTATAATCAGGCATTGGAAAATTCTTGTTAGATGCAAGCATTACCATATTTTTAGTTTAAATACCTTTTTTCTCATCTTTGATTATAATATGTTGTTTGTTTTCGATGTGAGAATGTATCTGTATGGTTTCTTTTCAAAGTTACTTTTTAGTCACCGTGTATTAATTATTGATTGATATGCAATATTATATACCTCACTTAAGAAATCCAGCCATCTGATTGGTCGCATTGCATTCATAAACTTCAACTGTTCCTGTAAAATTCCCGGTAACCATGCATAAACATTTCAATATTTTTTAATAACCATGGTTACTCCATGGTTACCCCATAGGTTTACATGTTAAATATCTTCCGCTTGGAGCCAGAAGGGAGAAGGGCAGTAGGAGCTTTGTGTTATAAGATACAGAAATGTGATGTGAAATGAAAAATATTTTTTATTTTTTATTTTTTAGTCTATTTTTTTTCGGCATATAAAAGTATTAATGACTGCTTTATTTTTTTTCGGCATATAAAAGTATTAATGACTGCTTTAATATTCGAGAAATAGTTGTTTTCATACGCTCTCGGGAAGGTTACAATTGGGCTATTCCCCTCGGCAAGCCTCGGGGAATAGCACAATTCTAACCTTCCCTTGAGCGTAATAAAACAACTATTTCTCTCAAAGCAGTCATTAATACTATAAAGACATTCATTCGCATTTTGAGGAAGGAATTCTATCAGTGTCTTTAATTCGTCTGTTGTCAGATACATTTTTCATAATGTGAGTGTCGAAAGTCGAAAGAGATATATAGAGCATGGATACAAGAGAAAGATAATGAGAGAGAAAGAGAGAGAGAGAAAGTGAGGGAAAGAGAGAGAGAGAGAGATAGAGAGAGAGAGAGAGAGAGCTGTCAATATAATTGCAATCTTGCATTATCACAGCGAACATTTGAGTAGGGTGTGCAGCAAGCCAAAAAAAAGCCTATCGCAACCGGAAAGATCCAGCGTTTCACAGAAGCAAGCAACTTTTCTGTTCAGTTGGACTAGAGTTAGAGAGAGAGAGAGAGAGAGAGAGAGAGAGGGGGGGATTTTTTTTTTTTTTTTTTTTTTTTTGGGGGGGGGGGGGGGGGGGCTCCTGCTCTTTGTTAGTTTACGAACTATTGCTAGTTCATCCTAATTCATCCGAAATGTTAGGAGAAATAAGTTAGACAACGTACCTCCCAGAGTGTATTTTTCTCGTAAAACACAAGTTCCAATTATATGCAATACGAAAAGAATATTAAGAAAAATTAATATAGAAATACTGAAAGGCAGTAATCTTCTCTTTTTTGCTTGGACTTTCCAACAGGAATGTTTACATTATTTTGAATAGAATTTATTTAACCAGTTCAATCAAGATGGTTTCATTTTTCAGGTGGGAGAAACCTGAATCCTTTTCAAAACTGATGGGCATACCAATACTATTAGAAGTCGAGTTTGTTAAAAAAGGAATTATGGGTTAGCCAATTCGGCATCTAGATAAGCACGAGTTCCGCAGACTGATTTCAGATTGGCGGGGGGGGGGGGGCTCCTTCTATATCTACGAATCTAATAAAATGGGGAAAAACAAAACAATCCAGTACAGTCAATGAAGAAACAAAGAAACGCAAGTTTTCAATGTCAGATAACTCAGATTATAACATCGACCATGAATCAATCACCATTATAGTATAAATTATGCTTCACAAACCAACCAATCGAGAATCAAGAGAAAATCTTCAAAATTTGTACCTTTTTCCAATATACATAATATTATCGTTGCTTTCTCAGTTGAAATGAAAATCTTAAAATGTTTTCAGTATACATAATACATTCTTCAGTTTTTTTTTCCCAATCCTTCTAAGCAGTTATTATTTATACATGAGTAGTTATAGCAGTGAGTACCGGGACGGCCATAGGTTTTGTACACGAATTTTTTCGTACTTATACTATTTCTAATTGACTCGTGTACATTAACTTTGACATAGTCTATTTTCGAGAAAAAACGGACTTATAACACGCATGTCTATGGGGTTTTGTTGAGGTCTTGACTTTTTGAATTTAATGAGGGATTTGTCATTTTGGACTTGTAATTTTTTTCGATAAAAACTGACTTATAACACGTGTATCTATGGCATTGAGACTTTATGAATTTTTACTTAGTGATTTTCTCTGCTGGACTTAGTTTTTTTTCAAGCAAAAAGTGAATTACAACACGTGTTTCTATGTGAATTTTGACATTTAGAATTTTACTTAAAGATTTGTAGGAATTGTTGACGTTTTGAATAGTGTATGATAGGGATTTTCTTTTTTGGAACTGACTTTTAACACGAGTGTCTATGGAATTTTGACTCTTCGACTTCCTTTCTATACTTTGAGTTAGACTTTCTGAGGAATGTTTACAACGCCGTTGTATAGGTTGGATCAATATCTATTGTTCGATCAACTAAATAAAGGAATGTGTATTGACCCATACTGTGATCCTCGCATGACAACGCGGGGCAGTGTATTGCAGCCTATATGTGTAAAGGGTATTGATTTTGTATAGGTCTAGTGTCTTTTGTATTTGAATTACGTTTCAGCAACAGTACCGTTGTTTCTTATTGATCGTGCATTGACTTTATGAACCTCTCAATAGACTTTCGACAAATGAAGCTCGTTTTATTCCGCCCTGTTCATATACCGTCGAGTTCTTTGGACTTTCACACAACACTTTGATAATTATAGTTCAGGGCTACGTTTGGACTCTCTCAAAACATCATCAAAACAAATTTGAATACAAAGATAACAATTGTAATGTAGATATGTTACTATATAGGGAACAGAGATAGAAAGTCACATTATTGTATATTATTTCATCGTAAATAATTATGTAAAAACTGTTAGCATAATAATATTGTACAGCAAACATACACGCCGTCAATCCGTAGTTTAGCGCCGTAAGATGCCGTAACGCCGCAATGTAACGCCGTATCGCCGTATCGTTATATCCACAACGCATTTGGCGGATCATTCATTCCTATGCTTCATCACCAACTTTTCTAGAGCACCCACTCTCTTTTTTAGGTCTAACACTCTATTATTAACTCCGTAACTCTATTTCATACTTTCACCATCTCGACTCTATTTCCTACTTTCACCGTCCCGACTCTATTTCATACTTTCACCATCCCGACTCTATTTCATACTTTCACCATCTCGACTCTATTTCCTACTTTCACCATCCCGACTCTATTTCATACTTTCACCATCTCGACTCTATTTCATACTTTCACCATCCCGACTCTACTTCATACTTTCACCATCTCGACTCTATTTCATACTTTCACCATCTCGACTCTTCTCATTCTGGACATACTTTGTATATTGTACGACTAATGTGACGTGGAATACACACATTCATGAAATAAAACACTATGTAGTACAGACATTTTACTTTATTTTACTTTATTTGTTTCCGTTTCAATGTGGACAACTTTATGCAAAACAGATTTGAATACAAAGATAACATTCATGTTACTAGGGAACAGAGATAAAATATACAAAACATTTTTAACTAGAGAGGTAGAACACAAGTCACATTATTTTATTATTTCATCGTAAATATGTAAAAACTGTTAACACAATTGTACAGCAAACAATTAGTGTTTATAAATAAATATCTTTAAAACATAAAACACAATAGAAAGTGTTTTTTTTTCTTCTCAGAAATGTCGATTGATGTACAACATGTTGAAATAGAGTAAATTTGTCATCTATTATTAGGGTTGTCTACGAAGTGTTCTTTGTCAGGGTGATGTCAAGCCTTAGTTGTCGCTTCCATCTGCACCCTCCGTCTCCGTCTCTTCTTCACTATCATCGTCATTCTCATCCTGATACTGGAATAACCCCTCAAATTGTGTACCATGTCTTGCTAAGACTCTTTTCACGGCTTTCCGAAGATTCATGCCATTTTCTACCTTTTCCGTGAGATCAGACATAATTTCATGATTGATGTCAGCTCTTCCAAGGTACACGTTCTGCTGCAAGAAGTTGGAGTAAAGATCGAAAAAGCTGCGTTTGACAGCCCATAGAACTTTAACGTGAGCCTTTTCTTTAGCTTCTTCTTCATCCATTCCATCAGAGATATATTTTTGATATTTTTCGTCCCTGAGATCCTCGGTGTTTGTCATGGACTGTTCTAACCATTCTTGATAAGCAGGGTTGTCCTCAGGTTCTTTCATGTCAGGTGTCTCTGACTTTGACGATTCATCCTCTCCGTCATCTTCTGAATCACTTGTTTCAGATTCATCGCTAGATTCTACAACTCTTTGCTTTTTAGAGGGTGGTTCGGAGAAATCATCTTCACTAGCTTCTTCACCAGCGTTGGAATCTTCAGTCTCGTACCCATGATCTTTCATATCAGGATGTATATTCTGTGCGTGCCTCTTCATGTCGAACTTGCGACTATAGGTCTTATCGCAAAGTGAACAAGCGTAACGCTTGGACATATCGAAAGTATTCGTGTTGACTCGTTGGTGTTTAACTCGGATTTGATACAAAGGAAATTGAATCTTTATAATTATAGTTTGTCATTTGATAGATTTTGTTATTTGATACGTAACGCCGTAGATTAACGCCGTAAATCCGTAATGTATAACGCCGTAAATCCGCAGTTTAGCGCCGTAACATGCCGTAACGCCGCAATATAACGCCACAACGCCGTATCGTATTATACACAACGCATTTGACGGATCATTCAGCTTTATGCTTCATCACCAACTTTTCTAGAGCACCCACTCTCTTTTTGAGGTCTAACATGCTATTATTAATATGTCTTTATTCCTGTCGCTATAAAGCAAATGTGACTTAATTACTTCTTCTTCATTTTCCATTCTTTCCTTCGGCATGATCAGGTAGTTTAACCGTCCAAATATTTGTCATACGTCCTTGTTTGAACCACAAGTTCATTGTCCATAGTTTGTGTTATCACCATAAAGTCATCATTTTGAAGATGAACAAGTTCACTAACTGGATCGCATTCTTCTCGCATTGCATTGCTTTCCTGTATAAACCGTATACGTTGTTCGTCCTCGAATGTCGGATTTGAATCTCAAATAACGATGTTTAAAGATCGCTCTCACTTTGAGATGATAAAAATTGGTCATGTGTGAAAAATCAACCAATGGTATATGACGAAGGCAAATTCCAGAGATTTGATTGGATCCTAATTGATCTAGTGTGCAAAAGCACGTGATCAGTTACTAAAGTATAGGATGATTATTTATGTCACTAAAAATGGCGGGATCAAGATTTCTACCATACTTTTAATCAAATTAATTTGTACCATTCAACAAAGTCAACTCGATAGGTTAAATGAACGGTTAAACTACCTGATCATGCCGAAGGAAAGAATGGAAAATGAAGAAGAAGTAATTAAGTCACATTTGCTTTATAGCGACAGGAATAAAGACATATTAATAATAGCATGTTAGACCTCAAAAAGAGAGTGGGTGCTCTAGAAAAGTTGGTGATGAAGCATAAAGCTGAATGATCCGTCAAATGCGTTGTGTATAATACGATACGGCGTTGTGGCGTTATATTGCGGCGTTACGGCATGTTACGGCGCTAAACTGCGGATTTACGGCGTTATACATTACGGATTTACGGCGTTAATCTACGGCGTTACGTATCAAATAACAAAATCTATCAAATGACAAACTATAATTATAAAGATTCAATTTCCTTTGTATCAAATCCGAGTTAAACACCAACGAGTCAACACGAATACTTTCGATATGTCCAAGCGTTACGCTTGTTCACTTTGCGATAAGACCTATAGTCGCAAGTTCGACATGAAGAGGCACGCACAGAATATACATCCTGATATGAAAGATCATGGGTACGAGACTGAAGATTCCAACGCTGGTGAAGAAGCTAGTGAAGATGATTTCTCCGAACCACCCTCTAAAAAGCAAAGAGTTGTAGAATCTAGCGATGAATCTGAAACAAGTGATTCAGAAGATGACGGAGAGGATGAATCGTCAAAGTCAGAGACACCTGACATGAAAGAACCTGAGGACAACCCTGCTTATCAAGAATGGTTAGAACAGTCCATGACAAACACCGAGGATCTCAGGGACGAAAAATATCAAAAATATATCTCTGATGGAATGGATGAAGAAGAAGCTAAAGAAAAGGCTCACGTTAAAGTTCTATGGGCTGTCAAACGCAGCTTTTTCGATCTTTACTCCAACTTCTTGCAGCAGAACGTGTACCTTGGAAGAGCTGACATCAATCATGAAATTATGTCTGATCTCACGGAAAAGGTAGAAAATGGCATGAATCTTCGGAAAGCCGTGAAAAGAGTCTTAGCAAGACATGGTACACAATTTGAGGGGTTATTCCAGTATCAGGATGAGAATGACGATGATAGTGAAGAAGAGACGGAGACGGAGGGTGCAGATGGAAGCGACAACTAAGGCTTGACATCACCCTGACAAAGAACACTTCGTAGACAACCCTAATAATAGATGACAAATTTACTCTATTTCAACATGTTGTACATCAATCGACATTTCTGAGAAGAAAAAAAAACACTTTCTATTGTGTTTTATGTTTTAAAGATATTTATTTATAAACACTAATTGTTTGCTGTACAATTGTGTTAACAGTTTTTACATATTTACGATGAAATAATAAAATAATGTGACTTGTGTTCTACCTCTCTAGTTAAAAATGTTTTGTATATTTTATCTCTGTTCCCTAGTAACATGAATGTTATCTTTGTATTCAAATCTGTTTTGCATAAAGTTGTCCACATTGAAACGGAAACAAATAAAGTAAAATAAAGTAAAATGTCTGTACTACATAGTGTTTTATTTCATGAATGTGTGTATTCCACGTCACATTAGTCGTACAATATACAAAGTATGTCCAGAATGAGAAGAGTCGAGATGGTGAAAGTATGAAATAGAGTCGAGATGGTGAAAGTATGAAGTAGAGTCGGGATGGTGAAAGTATGAAATAGAGTCGAGATGGTGAAAGTATGAAATAGAGTCGGGATGGTGAAAGTAGGAAATAGAGTCGAGATGGTGAAAGTATGAAATAGAGTCGGGATGGTGAAAGTATGAAATAGAGTCGGGACGGTGAAAGTAGGAAATAGAGTCGAGATGGTGAAAGTATGAAATAGAGTTACGGAGTTAATAATAGAGTGTTAGACCTAAAAAAGAGAGTGGGTGCTCTAGAAAAGTTGGTGATGAAGCATAGGAATGAATGATCCGCCAAATGCGTTGTGGATATAACGATACGGCGATACGGCGTTACATTGCGGCGTTACGGCATCTTACGGCGCTAAACTACGGATTGACGGCGTGTATGTTTGCTGTACAATATTATTATGCTAACAGTTTTTACATAATTATTTACGATGAAATAATATACAATAATGTGACTTTCTATCTCTGTTCCCTATATAGTAACATATCTACATTACAATTGTTATCTTTGTATTCAAATTTGTTTTGATGATGTTTTGAGAGAGTCCAAACGTAGCCCTGAACTATAATTATCAAAGTGTTGTGTGAAAGTCCAAAGAACTCGACGGTATATGAACAGGGCGGAATAAAACGAGCTTCATTTGTCGAAAGTCTATTGAGAGGTTCATAAAGTCAATGCACGATCAATAAGAAACAACGGTACTGTTGCTGAAACGTAATTCAAATACAAAAGACACTAGACCTATACAAAATCAATACCCTTTACACATATAGGCTGCAATACACTGCCCCGCGTTGTCATGCGAGGATCACAGTATGGGTCAATACACATTCCTTTATTTAGTTGATCGAACAATAGATATTGATCCAACCTATACAACGGCGTTGTAAACATTCCTCAGAAAGTCTAACTCAAAGTATAGAAAGGAAGTCGAAGAGTCAAAATTCCATAGACACTCGTGTTAAAAGTCAGTTCCAAAAAAGAAAATCCCTATCATACACTATTCAAAACGTCAACAATTCCTACAAATCTTTAAGTAAAATTCTAAATGTCAAAATTCACATAGAAACACGTGTTGTAATTCACTTTTTGCTTGAAAAAAAACTAAGTCCAGCAGAGAAAATCACTAAGTAAAAATTCATAAAGTCTCAATGCCATAGATACACGTATTATAAGTCAGTTTTTATCGAAAAAAATTACAAGTCCAAAATGACAAATCCCTCATTAAATTCAAAAAGTCAAGACCTCAACAAAACCCCATAGACATGCGTGTTATAAGTCCGTTTTTTCTCGAAAATAGACTATGTCAAAGTTAATGTACACGAGTCAATTAGAAATAGTATAAGTACGAAAAAATTCGTGTACAAAACCTATGGCCGTCCCGGTACTCACTGCTATAACTACTTACATGCAATTTGATAAAAATTCTGATGATTATTTTTTTTTGGGAAAAAAAAAGGAATTGATTCTCGACAGTGGCATTCCATAAGCCCTCCTCCCTTCTTTCTTCTTTTCGTTATTTTTCAGAAACTTAGGCGGTTTCATTATGTGTGCCGTGGCATAAATTTATCACCAATACTCGTAGAGAAGCCTACTTTGATCCTCATTATTTAAGTGTGTAAGGAATTTGCGATCAAAATGGATGTTCCACCTGGGTTAAGGCATCGTAAGTGTATGTTACTTTCTATATTTTAGATATTGGTGTTACATATGGTGCTGAAAATGGAGTATTCCTGCTGTGATGTTCCGCTGCAATGCAACATGTCTACTTTTCAGTTCAGTTTGCACGTCAATGTCATTATGCAGGCCGCCCATCCCCCGGTTGTGTGGATCCCTCACCTGCACCTAGCCTAGTACACGCTCAACTGAGTCTGCACGTCTGTGCTGCATGCTGCACAGCTCACAGGCTCATTATTTTGGTTTGAAATAATAAAAATAATAAATTTGATGTGTCAACGTATTCGGTTGTGTTTGTTCAGTGTTTATATTCTAAACCCTATACTCATTTTAGCTTTTTGTTATGATTTGTTAAATTTTGTTCAGCATTTTGTAAGTTTTTCTGACACGTGCCAGGCATTAGTAGAGGGATCTAGTCTAACTTGTGTCTTGAGTAACACTAAAACAAGACATTTTGAAATGATGTAGACTATAGATGTAGTCGTGCTCATGGCTCATGGATGTGAAAAAGAAAAATGTTAAATTAAGATCAGTGTCTATACTGACATAAGACATGCTTAAATTAGTTAGTGTGTGCCTTGTCTAAGATTATTCGAAAGTAAAATGTGGTCATTGTTTTCCAAATTTCCAACTTCAATTTCCAATTTCTGTCTTTCATGTCTTTCTGAAAATGAAATTGCTCTGACTGATCCTTGAAAAATGTCTGCTCTCTTTCATTTCATGTCTGTCTCTAAGATTCTTAGAAAATTAGATCAACATGCAAAAAGGGAAAAAAATTGTTTGAGATGTCTAATTTCTTCCCGTAATTTAGATCTAGGTCTAGATCTAGATCTAGGAGAAGTTTTTTATTGCTTGAATTTTTATCTGTCAACCTGTTTCTTATTTATTCTTTCACGAGTCTTAAATTGCATGTCTCTGAAATTAAAGGCAGAATGACAAAAAAAGAAGAATGAAAAACCAATGCCTTTTGCATGACAGTAGTTTGGTGCTTTATGTAAAGAGCTGCCTCAATGCCTGATGTGTATTACTGTATCATATTTTATATTTATGTACTTGGACATGTAGTGTTATGTCTCAAAGATATTCAAATATGTAGTACTATATTTGGTTTAATTAAAATTATATCAAAGTTCCCTAAACTTAAGATCACAATGCACAATTTTGTTTAAGACTAAAGATTTGTTTTCATATTTGCCATACACCTACATTTGTATCGGTATGTACATTGTACTTTCCATGCCACACCTTTAATCGCTTTAAATTGAAGTTGCTTCAAAAGTTTGCAGCTGTTTAACATACGTGTACATGTAGACATTACATGAAAATCATTTTAATCACTTTAATTGATGTTGCCTCTGTAGTATGCAGCTGTTGTCCATAGACATTTCATGAACATGTATTTGTCATTTAAAAAAAAGGGAAAGTAGTATGTTATGTATGAATTGTTTTCCATTTTCAATGATATTTAGTCTCTGTTCTGTAAATATGAAGGTGTATAATTAAAAAAAAAAAAGTTGACCATTCCAACATTTCAATATTCAAAATTACATGTGTAGTGTAGGTGCACCTTTCAAATATGAAGAAGATAACAAGCTCCTTTTCTGGATTCCATTTCTAACATAATTTTTCTATCACTTGTCTTTCTATCACAATAAAATTATGCAGCTCAACAAAGGCAAGGGCACCAGAGGAAGCCTAAGGCCAAGCAACATGATGGAAGACAACCCCAGCTGTTTGATGACACCAGCACTGGCATGCCCCCACCACAGGGGGCAGCAGCACCACCAGCAGGAGGGGGCATGCAACAGAACCCCTACGGAGGCCAACCTGGGCCTATGCAACCTGGGTACCCTGGACAGAACCTGATGAACGACCCCATGGCCAACATGGCCATGCAGTATGGTGCCTCGTTGGCAGACCAAGGAAAAGATGTAGTAGAGAAACAGGTGATTAAAGTTATCTTATCTCCTTTTAGCCCCCCCCCCCCCCCCTCCCCCTTCCGTTGTTATTTCTACTGTTGGTAATTTGAATGTAGTTGCATAGTACCTTTCCTCTTGATACATATTGTGGAGGCAGTTAGTAAAGCAGTGGCTTTGAAATGATAATGAAGTCCAAATCCCATTGCTTCTGAATATGCTGTCGATCCTTGGTCCCTTGTATAATACTGTGTAGTTGATATTCCTCATTCATGGAAAAGGTGGGTAGAACAATGGAGGTTATCAAAGTAGATATTGCACTATGAAAGATAGTAGGGACTTTTAGATTTGCACAACAACAACGTTGATTGCTACGATCGACGTCCTTTTAATGCACTGCCTTGAATGGACGTCACACGTATCAGTCCACGCAAATCTAAAAGTCCCTAGTTCCTCTGAATTTGAAACATGGTTCGATAACGGGAACTACTGAGAAGTTTGCAGCACCCACAATTTTTAAATCGATGTACATGTATCAATAACTGAATGGTGTCTATATTTCTCTTTGCTTTCCACAGATTGACAGGTTTATGTCTGTCAGCAAACTCAAGTACTATTTTGCAGTGGACACAACTTATGTTGCAAAGAAGCTCCTTATCTTACTCTTTCCATTTTCACATACAGTAAGTGACTCGGTGTTTTTTTTAAAGTAGATATTCATTGATTTTAAAAACTAACTTTATTTTCATTATTGCAAAGTTGAAACTTTGATTCGACAAGGTTGTCTAAATTCAACTCTTGGAAACATTCAAAGTAATGATTATTATAAATTACAAAACGCTCAAATACAGCCCCGGCATAGCACCTGAAGAGCTCTCCGAACGCTCCTGAGATGTGTGAGATCACAGTATGGACATGATTTGCACAAGCAGACGATGTCCATTGACATCTCACACATTTCAGTGCCTGTGTTTTCATCTTCTCTTGAGTTCTTTCTCTTACTTCACTACCGTCAGACTAAATGTATAATCTATTGCCTCACTCTAAACCCCACGCATGGTTTTATTTTGATGACAAATGCAGTGACACAAAAATAAAGGAATCTGTTGCTTGTAAACAAAATAAGACGCCTTTGTATATTCAGCTGCACACACCGCGGTATGTTACGCGTTTCAAGAGGGAACAAATGCCGTCCTTAACATCATTCCGGGGGGTTTTCAATTTGAAAGTCTGGTTTCTTTGATTGTTAATTAAACCCTATCCTGTGTATTTACAAGCAAAAGAGTTTAGTTATCAGAATCGGGTCATATCCCCTTTTGAATGGTTTGACATGCCATTACATTTATATACACTAAACTCATTATAATTTGAGAAATAATAGCTTTGCAATTATGTACATTCTTTATGAGATGTCGTCTGCTTGGGCAGTATTGGTCCATATAGTGACGTCATTAAAACATCATTATTTTCCGGCCAATCTCTCGTATATCCCAGCTGCTACGAAAGTGGTTGTATTTTTATTTTTTTATAAATCACCCGATATGTAGTTGACCTAAAACTTGAACGATGGCCATCTGTTAGCTTACCAGTTTCTAGTGATACATTAGTTGACATATTTGTGATTTTCTTTGAATTTCACCTTTAAAGAATATATTCTTTATCTTCAAACCCATGGTTCTCACCTAGTAAGCAGAAATCAAATGTTCCATATCATTGGAAGCTTTCTCATTATGTCAACACAGTGGTAGTATGAGAGGTTATGTTATTGTAAGATGCATGAAGGATTCCCCCCCCCCCCCCCTTCAACCAATGCTCTTAGATCTCTATAAATGTTGCACTAACAATTGATCTGGAAATTTAAACTGTAGTCTGAAGAAGCATTTAGCACGATTTCACTAGTTGTGTTGAAAAAAAAATTCTATAGATTTCGTACCAGTCACATGATTTATTAAACTAACTTACACTCATCTACTTTACTTTCATTACTTTTGACATACTAACTTACACTCATCTACTTAATTTCATTACTTTTGACATCATGATACAATGTGAAATCGTGTCATACACCTAGTAGTCCGCATAATTTGGGATATAATTAATGCTATCAATTTTAAGTCAATGTACACATTTAGTAATAGCGGGTACATCTAGAACTGTTATAAATTGTCATGAAAAGTTCTTGCTCTCTTTTAGGACTGGACCATTCGTTATAACCAAGAGGAGCCGGTGGCCCCACGCTATGAAATCAATGCTCCTGATTTATATATTCCTGCAATGGCGTTTGTCACTTATCTCCTGCTGGCTGGGGTAGCACTGGGACAACAGCAAAGGTACTTTACTTTGTGATGGAGAATTAAAAAAGTATTTTAAATTGATCTAGATCAATCTTATATTATTCCTGATCATATTTATAAATGGTATACTTGTCTAAAACCCAGTGTTTGACATTGCAAAAAAAAACATATGTCATGACTGTGAACTTATTTTTTCTACATGCAGTTTTGGACTTTTGACACTAAAGCTGACCTTTCAAATCTTTTATATGAGATTACTTAACTCAGACTTTTTACTTGTGTTTTTATCAACACATATTGCAATAGTAAAGACTATAAGCTGATGTCTGTTTCATATTTTATGCTTTCTGTATCAGGAAGCAATCTGGTTATTGATGGCTCTTGCTCTGGTGTCTTACTATCAACATTTGTTCACATCATTTTGTTCTGTTTTTTTGTTTGTAATGTTTTCAGATTCAGTCCTGAGATGCTTGGGAGGCAAGGTAGTTCTGCCCTAGTCTGGTTCTTTATTGAGGTCATAGCTGTCATCGTCACCATGTACATCACCAACATCCTTTCAGCACTCAGAAAACTGGATTTAGTGGCATTTTGTGGATATAAATATGTTAGGTGAGGAGGAATGGGAGTAAACTATGATGTGTATAGTACTTCAGCTGCTGAGAGCCAAAAGGACATTAAATCAATGATTGAACACAGAGTTTGTGTCCTGGCAGTTAACAGACAATGTGATGATGGTTGAATCATGGGATGGAGCAAGAAACTTAAATTTTTTCTATTTGGAGTTATTAATAATAATAATAATAATAATAATAATAATAATAATAATCTTTTAAAGTCCACTCCAAATTTTATTAAGTTAAAACCGAAAATGGAAATTATTTTAGCTCAATTAATTGTGAGCCCGGCAGCCACTGAGCAGCCCCAGATCGACGTTGCTTTATCCCTTATTGTTGAACGCCAAACAAAGTAGCAGCAACTCCCGTCTTTTAACGTCTTTTGGTATGACGCGGCCGGGGTTCGAACCCATGACCTCCCGGTTGTGAGGCGGACGCTCTACTGACTGAGCCAACACACCAGTATTATTAGTGAAAAGTGGTAGAAAAACTGGTGATAGCCACATATCTTAAAGATATGCATCAAATGCCAGAGGTGTTTTCTGTTCCTCTGTAGTTATACAATGTTGGCGATGAAATTTTGCCTGGAAACGAACATCACACAAACCAGGTATCAGCTAAGTTTGCCCAGAATTGGTGTGTGAGTATCGGTTCCTGATGTTAGTATTAACAATAATGTTTTATTTATTTATTTTTTGCAGCATGATTGTATGCCTCCTTGCCAGTGTCACGTTTGGTTCATTCTTCTATTACATCGCATTCTTCTACACAAGTGTCTCAATAATCTTCTTTTTGGTGAGTAAAGAAAAAAAAAATCAATTAAAAGTTTAAGAGATGGTGACTATAACATTACATTTGCAAATACTGTACTCGTTCCTGATTGTCCACTAATCTTGATACTTTGCATCACAAAAATGATATGACTAGACTTCATGTACTTTTATAATTTTTTTGTTTTTTTTAAATAGTGGTGCTCTTTTCATTATTTTTCTTGATATTCTATAGAAATAAATCATTGTGACAGCTTTTGAACATGTTCAAAAGTTTTGGAAGAAAAACAAGCTGTTTTAAGTCACATTAGATTCAATATACAAGAAATTATGTCATAAACCACCTACATGTACTGATGACAGGGATAACATCTTGATTGTCATCCATTTTGATGATGTAAAAGAATGAATATGATTGTGGAGATGATGACAGTGAAGATTATGTAAAAAATTGTGGATAGAAGGTGCTGATAATGATGGAGATCACAAAATAATGATAGAAATGACGGAACTGAAAATAAACATCATCTTCAATACTCCTACACGCTAGGTTCGGAACTTAAAGCTAGTCATCTTACCGGAATCGCAAGACGACGGCATGGGCCACGGCAGCAAGAGAAGAATGTACATCCTTCTCTTCATCGCCGTCATGCAACCCATATTCATGTACTGGTTGACCTTTCACCTCACAGGCCAGATAGCAGTCAAGGGCGGCAAGTAGAGAAACACAATGCAGGGTGCAGTGTTTGGGCAAGTTGAAGCTAATTGGACTGGTACTTTACCCACCACAAATAAGATCTCAGTATATATGGGACCCGTTTCACAAAGCCTTTTTTCAATGACAAATGACAAAAATCAGTGACAAATCTGCTGATAACCAATAAGAAGCAAGGATTTCACTAGCTTATAACACAAACTGCCATTTGTCACTGATGACAAGTTTTGTGAAATGGGGCCCAGATCATTGTATTAATTTAATAGCCCTACTGTAGGTTTGTCTGGATGTGAAGTGTGAAGTGATTTATGTTCTGAACTCCAAACATTTGGTACCCAGACCCAGTAGTGTAAGGGATACTAAATTACCAAATACAGGGACTTGCCCCGAATCCATACAAAACGGGCCCCTGTATAATTGACCTACAGTTCAGTTGGTTACCTGTATATCATACTGTACATGTAGCAGCATGTAAAAATGCGCCCGGAACATAAAAGGCATAATTGATGGTTACAAATGTAAACCTGTCTTATCTGAATGACAGTTTTTTAGTTATAAGTATTAGTCAGCCTCATCAAGATCAGTAGTAGGGGTTCTAGAGCCTTATTTTTATGGTTCTGTCTGTATATCGTCGCCCGGCTGGCAGAAGGGCGTTAGTGCGCGAGCAAATCGAAAAATACTTTTCGAATTATTCGCATTTAAAGATTTGTTTTATATTTAAACTACTTTTTGTCCCGTAAATTGTTTAAAACTTAAAAGACTACCGTAATAGAAATGTTATAGTAGAACACGGCCACAATTTTTGTGTGGAAATAAGTCAGTTTTTATAAAAGTTTGAGGCAATTTAGTGCTAACGCCCTTCTGCTTAGCGCTTCTATTTTTAACTGAAATTTGAGCTAACGCCCTTCTGCCAGCCAGGCGACAATATGGTTCATGACTTTAAACTAATATGCCCTTTTGTGTTCCAGTGTGTATTTAACTTTCAGTTTACTTACCATGTAGTTATTGCCCAAGGTAGTTGAGTGAGCATCTACAGGTGCTGCTACAAAAAATCTACGGAAATGTAGTAGCGCAAAATTGGAATCGTCTTCTTGCAATACCCCTGTACATGTATGTCATGTTTCTTTTACTCTTTTAAGTGTTTAGTTCAATATTGTGCTGAATTAAATATGGATTTATTAATCCAACATTATAGTCAATATATATCATTTATGAGACTTCTTTTTCCTGTCATTTATTTTTGTGATTAAAGGAGACAAATTTTAAGGCGTTAAAAGACGATTATATATTCCTAAAAATTTCATAATCAAGACTTGGTGGTACTTGGCTTTTGGAAATGGCTTAATTAAGAGCACAGGCTAACCAATAGAAATGACTGCAAGAAAATATTTGCTTCAGGTTGGAACATGAGGGGGAAAGCATTTGGTATTTATTCAAAGTTCAATATACACTGTATTACATAATTATGCTGATGATGTTACTGTGTGCCTGGAGCAATGTTGTATGGTACATGTACATCAAGCGATACATGTAATTGATTTTGTGCATACTTCTTATAAAATTGAATGAAATACTACCATTTTTTGTCAATGCTAGAGATTTCCGTCTGATAAAGAATAAGCAGAATTAAGTAGAAATAAGGGAACTGGAGTACAGGTTGTAACCATATGTTTTTAGTTTGTGTGCCTATAATTTAATGCTTGAAATAATTATTATTTTGAATTATGATTCGTCTCAGTAAATATGCTGGTTTTCTGATGAGGACATACACTCATTCAAATTAGCCTTTATTCTGATAAAAATCTATTTTCTTCTACATGAATTTCAACATGTGAATTCTCTGCATCGACAGTAACATAAATGGATTGTCAAGCCTATCTTTTATAACGGATATTTATTTCACATTCTTTCAAATTCTGGATGGAATCCTAACACTAATAAAGCATTCCCCATTTATGTTCCATATTAATAAAGAAATATGTACTGTACCTTCTTATGTTCCATGCATAAAATGCAACACATTTATTCTAGGCTGTGGTTTTATGTGAAATTATATTTAGTTCTTATTTCCCCTTCCAAAGATATCTTGCACATACATGTACCTGCACAATTCATTCAGACCAGAAATATGAAACATATGCTATAGAATTGCATTACTTGTACATACATCTGTGTTGTGTAACAGAGCGCTCTTGTAGCAGGCTTTTTAACCTAAAGGGCCTTTCATTTTGCAGCATCATTATTTGACATACATTTTGGTGGCATATAATGAGTAAATTATGTCAAAAGGGCATTATTTTTAATGTCTCTTTGGTTGTTGATTACAGACTTTTCTGTTCAAATGTAAAAAATTGTAAAATGTGCAAAATATGTCATTTCTGGTAATGTACTGAATTGGTGTGTATATTTTAAAGGCAGGTTATTTTACCGACATCGCTACCACTCCTACCAGTGTTGTAATGTATTTTCAATTGCGCCCTCTTTTGGTGAAGGCGTACATGGAGTGATTTCCGGTTCCTGTACCCAAGCATCAGCACATGTATGCTAAACAGTTGGTGATGCATTGTGGGACATGTCTGTCAAAACATTGGGACATTGTGAGCAGCTGATGGCAGTAGATTTAAAATCTGAAGTAGTGTCATTAGAATACGCTGCCTTTTAAACGTATTTAGAGTTATAATCCAGGGACCCGTTTCACAAAGCCTTTTTTCAATGACAAATGACAAATATCAGTGATAAATCTGCTGATAACCAATCAGAAGCAAGGATTTCAGCAGCTTATAACAACAAATGTCATTTTGTCACTGATAACAAGTTTTGTGAAACACCCCCTAGGTCATAGCCAAAGAGAAAATTGCATTCAACCTGCCCATGCAGAATATAAGTCATTCATCTACACTTTCATAAGGAGACAAATATTTATTGGCTTATCACATCACTACAGTCAGTAAAACATTTTGGTTTTGGCAATTTCATTTTATGCATATATCAAATTACAAAAGTTTTCTTGGGCACCTATTATACATTCTGCAGACATTTTCTTTAATATATGTAATATGGATATACTAAACTAAGCACATAAGGAACAAATGCTTCACGTTTCATTGTATAATTGGTTATAGGTAAGTTAGTATGTGCACAGTAAGTCACATATCTATAATTTGTTTAATGTATTGCTGAATCGGCTTTCTGCTTTTCATGAAGAACTAAAAGCAGTAGGGTAAAATTGAAAATTTAGTATGTCAATTAAGTAGCAACATATTACGGCTTATGCTTCTTGCGTTTGTATAGAATGTTAAACTATGGCACAGAAAGTGGTGCAAATACTGAAGTAATAAATTATGGACAGAAGTCCATTAAGTTTTTGTTAAATTGCTGCTTGCTTTAGTTTCATTTATTCATCATACATGTACTGATTATATATATATATATATATTGGTTGTTACATGCAATAAAACAGATAGGCCTACATGTATAGACAGGATGATTATGTGCATTTAATTACATTGGGAGAATGAGCTTAGCTACTGTACTACATAATAAAGATACCTCCCATATAAGTGGATGTATTTTGAAATGTGCAATGAGAAAGGGTGGTGATAGACATGTCCCATGACTATTTCTCTAAAATAAGTATTCCAATGATTAGTAAAGTTTTATTACAGGGTCATTCCATGTCAAATCACCCAATGGTTTTAACCAGACCATTTTTGATTTTGATGAAACTTTGTGTACTTGTTGAGTGTGATCTCACAGCACCAAATCCAAAATTTTAGGTCAATCGGGTGAGGGGTTTGGGAGATACGGCCCACCAAATTTTGAGATTTTTTCAAAAATGGGGGTTGCGGGCCTACCTTTAAACCCTTGTATTTCGAGACCTAATGGGTCAATCTTCACAAAATTTGTATTATTGGAAAGGGTATTCAATAAGGATTCCAAATCTGCCGCCATTTTGAAAATTTGTATATGTTGGGGTACTTTGACCTCTTGACCTAAGATTTGACCTTGAAATTGAACTTGTGGATCACGTAACCTTGACAAAATTTTTCATGAAATGCAATCTCTGACATGTTCAATAAAACATATAAAAGTTTCAGAGATATTATATTTTTTGTTTAGGAGCAATAAGGATTGAAAGTATCCGTACTTACAGATATTCACAATAAACCCTATTATAATGTATATACAATACATGCAATATGCACAGTACAACATACATGTACATCTTCAACATGCTTTTTTGTTCTAGGCATATCCATTCTAAGTTCATATAGGCCTAAAGGGTCAACAGGATGTATGGCTTTAGGCTTCTGAGTCGGTTCCAGGATAATTACCCCCCCCTGGAAAACTAACCCCCAGGAAATGTCCCCCCCCCCCCGAGGAAAATTACCCCCGAGGACTATCACACCCATAGGACAATTACCCCCAGAAAATTACCTTCTAGGACAATCTGTCCCCCCCCCCCCGAGGACAATTACCCCCCGGACAATTACACCCTAAGACAATTACCCCCCGGACAATTACCCTCTAGGACAATTAACCCCCCCCCCCCTTATTCGTTAAAGGGGAAGTTCATCCTGATAATAAGTTGGTTTTAATCAAAGCAGATTTTTTTTGGGGGAGGTAATTATCCTTGGGGGGTAATTTTCCGGGGGGGGGGGTAATTGTCCTCGGGGGGGGGGGATAGATTGTCCTAGGAGGTAATTTTCTGGGGTTAATTGTCCTCTGGGTGTGATAGTCCTCGGGGGGGGGGGTAATTATCCTAGAACCGACTCAGAGGCCTAAAGTCTTACATCCTGTTAACCATTTAGGCCTATATGAACTTGTCATTTTATTTATATTCAAGTACTGCTGACATTTAGAATGGGTATGACTAGAACAAAAAAGCATGTGGAAGATGTATGTTGTACTGTGCATATTGCATGTATTGTATACATTATAATAGGGTTTATTGTGAATATCTGTAAGTATGGATACTTTCAATCCTTATTTCTCCTAAACAAAAAATATTATATCTCTGAAACTTTTATATGTTTAAGTGAACATGTCAGAGATTGCATTTCATGAAAAATGTTGTCAAGGTTACGTGATCCACAAGGTCAATTTCAAGGTCAAATCTTAGGTCAAGAGGTCAAAGTACCCCAACATGTACGAATTTTCAAAATGGCGGCAGATTTGGAATCCTTATTGAAAACCCTTTCCAACAATACAAATTTTGTGAAGATTGACCCATTAGGTCTCGAGATACAAGGGTTCAAAGGTAGGCCCGCCACCCCCATTTTTGCAAATATCTCAAAATTTGGTGGGCCGTATCTCCCAAACCCCTCACCCAATTGACCTAAAATTTGGGATTTGGTGCTGTGAGATCACACTTAACAAGTACACTAAGTTTCATCAAAATCAAAAATGGTCGGGTTCAGATTTTCAGATTTTTTGGGTGATTTGACATGGAATGACCCTACACTTTTAGAAAATATATTTTACAAATGTTATGTCCCCCTCCTATTTCTATGAGGGCCCTTTGAGGTCAGTTGCTAAAAAGGAAAAGGGGGTCACAATGCATGAAAAGGAAAATATGAATATATGAAATGCATTTTATATAAATTGTATTTAAAAAAAAATATTGAGGTCAATATTTCCTAACATTCAGAAAACCTTATAATGATCGAAACTCCCCTTTTTGGGGGGTCTCTTGTCAGCATTTTTGGTTACCCCCCTTACAAATGGGGAAAGGATTGTTGTTCTCGTGACATACATGTACTCTCGTTACATGCACAAATCATGAAGTTATCTGCATCTTTTTTCTCGTTACTCGGTTGGTGCATTCATGATGACAAAGAAGGTCTTAATTTCCTGTGGTTGTAGTGTGTAGGTAAATCTAGGTGGTGTGGCAGTTGTTGTTGGCGCTGTGGTTGAGGTTGGTGTTATTGTTGTTGGTGCTACGTCGGTAATCGTGTTGCTGATCGACATGTCTGGTGATCGAGACCGACCTTCACCTATTCATACAAAACAAAATTAAACCAGGAGCATGTGGTCGTGCCGAAGAGAGAAGAAGATAAAATTGCAATATAATATTGAATGACTGTTTGGCGTTTGATACTCTATGAGTTGCAAAGTTGTATGATTCTGATGATGTTTATTCAACCTGCCTTCTAGGAACTTACAGCTTTAAATCCAATTCGAAGTTGTTTTTTTTCATCTGGGGATTTTACAAGGCGGCACTCGGGTTTCGACCCCAAACCTTTCTGTTCAAAGCCCACTGCTCTAATAATTGCTGAGCCATCGCACTTTTCCCAGTTCGATCCTGGTCGATCAGGTGAGGATGCGAAATGGGTCCCAACATCTTCTTTTCTATTCCTCCCCATCCATTTCCCTTTCCTCCTTTTGATCTCTTGACATTGTCAGTATTATTCAAATATTGCTGCTCTTCTCGCACTCTCCTTTTCTCTCCTTCTCTATTTCTCTCTCACTTTGCCATTCTATAACACAATCACAATTATTTTATAATAACATTGTGTTCATGCACCCCCCCCCCCCAGTGGTGTCCCCTAGCTATCCCGATCGAAGGAAAGACATAACTTGTAATGATATCTCTAGGAGGAGGATGTCTTACCTGCTCTTCTCCACTTCCACCTGTTCATCTGAGTGATGTTCCAGATACCCGTCAGGCTACGCTCATCCACTGTCTTTATCATCCCCAATGGTGATAAAATCATCTGCATCGAATACGAAGAATAATGGGTAAGAAAACAGTCGAGGGAGAGAAGGGGCACTCAAAATTACTGCAATAGTATGGAGACAGTATAAGAAGATGTTATAGACTTTCGAGAAAAAAAATCAACCAAAGGTAATTTCGAAAGCTTTGTGCGTCATCCTTTGAAATATTGAACAATACAATGACATATTACATAATCTGAACTTGATATCTAAAGACAATACAACAGGGTCAATTATTAAACCTTAATCTACATTTGCTATTCGAAAGCCTTTGTGATAGTAATTACCACCATTTGTCCTTACGGTGACCATATGGTAGGAATACTCCCCAGGGAGCGGAGATGGTGCACATTGTGCGTGACTGGATCCGATGACCGGGTTGATAATCATCGGTAAAGCTCTTAGAGACGGTATTCCATATTAAGCGCTTAATAAATTCAAAATTTACTATCATTATTATTATCGATATAGTATGATATATTAACCATTTCAAAAATAGTTAAAGACCAAATTTATGAATCAGACATTAGCGAGCAAGATTATACACAGTATATAATCTAGTATATAATCTAGTATAAGCCAACAAAATACAAATTCAAACAAAGTTGTGTATACTTTAGTAATGTATACGTACTTGAAGATCTACCGTGACGTTCCTGGACAGTATGGGGTGTTCACCTACTTCGTACAGGTGCTGTAGCCGCAGCAGAATTCGGCTAAGGTTGAGTGGAGATCCTCCTATAATAGTTATTGTACGATGAAGAAAAAAATATAAATGCTTAGGTAGTTTAGAAAGAAAGGGAGAAGTGATGGGAAGAGTGAGGGAGGGAGACATTATTGGAGGAGAGAGAGATAAAAAGATGGATAGAGAGAGGGAGAGAGAGAGAGAGAGAGAGAAAAAAAAGGGAGAGACTAGAAAAGGGGGAGGGAGAGTGATATAGCTATAGGACTGGGTAATACGAGAAAAAGATGAAAGCAAGAAAGCATGACATTATTAAATGGTGGTATGGAGATCCCTCCGTTCAAAATAGACCGTTGCATAATCAAAGCAATTTGCTAATTGATTCTAACATAATTTCATAGTAACTGTTTTTCTGCTTTTATTTCATTATTGTCAAATCTGAGAGAACAATTCACCAACATTTCGACAAGACGTGAAGATCACTAATGTCAGTAGCTCAATCGAAACCTAATTATTTTTTAAAGCAAATCTGCCTCTTTGGGCGTTATTCATGATTATCATAAAATTATGAACCAATGTCAAATGACTGATGTTGCCTAGTTCTACGACTTACCAGATTGACTGGTTTTGGCAGCTGAGACGTTGTAATTCCAGCCTGGTGTTTTGAAGGTAAGAAGGTGAATGTTCTTTGGTAACACATTTGCTATAGCAGAATGAAACCTCCGGGATTGCAAGGCTGACCAGTTTACTGAAAGAAAATTAATGTTATAACAGAAGTTCTGCGTGAAGAATTGAATAATAATACTTCCGTACCTCTGTCTATTTGTCTATCTGACGCTCATTGTTTCTTCCTTTCTCTCGGCCTCACTTCTAATTATTTGTGTCTTCCTCTCGTTCTTCCTGACCTTGCTTGCAATCTTCTTCTTCTCTTTGATTTCCCCTTCTCCCCTCTTACCTTCTCTTTCATCCTCTTTTTTCTTTTCTTTCTTTAAGTTTCCTCTTATACGGTCTGTGTTTCTGTGTCTATTTCTCCCCCTCCTCCAAATTATTTTTTCAGTATTATTCTTGGATCTTGGATTCTTTTCCTCCTAAATACTCTGAAGAAGAGTTTTGACTGGAGGTGGTGGAGGGTGGACGATTACATTTTGGAAAAAAGTTCTTTAGTAACTGCATTTTTAAATGAGAGCGGGGAGGTTTTGGTCGATGGTTGCTTGTTGTAGGTTGTTCCAAGTCTTTACAGTCCTTGGGAAATATGAGTTGGCATAGACGTCCGAGTTGGTGTGGCGAATTTCAAATTGGTTGGAGTATAATCTGCACTTCTCTCTCTCTCTCTTTCTTTCTTCTCTCTCTCTCTCTCTCTCACTCTCTATCTCTCTCTCTCCCTCTTCATTTATTTTCCCTTAAATTGGCACAAAGACAACAAAAAATGCAGCTACTGAAGATGAAAATCAAGCCAATATTTCGATCAAAAACTTTTTTGATGAAAATTGAAAATCAAAACGCATGTTTGCTTTAGACAAAATAATCAGCCACAGGGAGGGAGGAGGGGGGGGGGGGGGGGTTACAGGTCCTATACCTTCCTCCACAGACGACCATCCTGACCCGAGCTGTACAGCGACCGGCGGGTTCTCGAGCTGAAGCCAGCTGCGATGACGAAGCTCCGATGTCATGGATGCGTTGCCCAGCAACAGCCAGAATGTGGATGTTGCTACAGAAGGTTCCTCCAGGGTGAGGTTGTAATTGTGGGTCTCGAACTCGTTGTTGACTACTCTGCGATGCAACATGACCTGCAAAAATTAATAAATGAACATCTTTCAGATTTTCTATTCTATCCACCGACCCCCTTCGTTTCATCTTCTTCGCCTACTCCTCCTTTGCTACACTAGCACTGCATCTAACAGTCCTCCCCCATTTTCATCATAATAACCATTTCTACACTCTAAAAACTGAAATGTTAAATCACCATTTAAAAGGGCCGAGGAGTGACCACTCTTTCAAAATGGTAGATTAACACTTTGAACATGCTGGATCCAACACTATAAAGGTTGAATCTAGCAGGTTAAAAGAAGCAATCTGACATTTTGAAAGAGTGGTCACTCCTCGGCCCTTTTAAATTGACATTTAACATTTCAGTTTTTAGAGTGTAACTATACATTCTTTCAGGTGGTTTCATGCTGATGCATTCACTTTCATCAATCATCATGATCATCGGGTGGTTCTTCGGTATCTACAGATCACCCCCGTATTTCGTCAAAAAAAAATAATCTTTATTTAAACTTTTTAACACAAAGTAACATAACTATTGCAGCTAGGGTGAATACGGGAGAGCACGCCCCCTATATGCGTGCCCCCTTTCCCTACAGACAGCAACACGAAGAGGAATTCCTGGATCCGCCCCTGTAGGAACTGACCTCGATATCTCCATCACTCTGACTGCTGACTCCATGGCTCCTCTTAGAGAGCAGCATCAATCTCTCATCGTTGGAAGCATCCTCTATGTAGGCCGAGCTTACCATTGGGTAGAAGTTCTGTTAAAAATCAGAGTGAAATAAGTACAAAAACGGTATCAGGCGATGAGTTGCGTGGTAACAACAAGATTGTCGGCGTAATTGATTAATCCTATAATGTTGTGCGATCAAGATATAGTAGGATAATTTAAAGTCAAATAAAGATTAGACGATCTCTTTCCTCACTTTCGTTTATATCTTTAACTGTACATATACTACTTTGATTTTGGCGGAATATGTTAAAGATCTAAGCAATGGACAACATACTTGTATATGCCTAATGCATTATCTTGTTGCTGCTTTACAGCATGCATCTTTCGCTCTTCTTTTAAAACGTTTTTGCTTGATTTTTAGTTTAAAATGTGTCTTCTTTTTAAATCTTTAAAACATGCATGCTCATCATGATCACGTTTTATTTTAATAAAGCGATATTATATCGTATTTATATTATACAGGAAACAAATCTCTCCGAGAGAGAGAGAGAGAGAGAGAGAGAGAGAGAGAGAGAGAGAGAGAGAGAGAGAAAGAAAGAGAGAAAGTGAGAGACACGGGGAAGGACAGAGTTTGATTTGTAATATCCTCCTTGGTTTGATATAGCTTACCTGTGCAATGGTTGCACCGTGACGCCTGGACCTATTCATAGTTTGGAAGGCATTGACATCAGCATACAGATTACCATTAGACTTAAGCAATGTAGAAAACCTGAAAGGAAAAACGTAACATATTTTGATTTTATTTTATTTCTGCATTTTTCCAAATATAATAATAACTGAATAACAAAGAAAATTAGGTGTAACACAAAATATACAAACAATAATAACTTCATGTCAAAATGTTTTTTTTACATATGTATACATATAATAACGAAACTTAATATTTCTATAATATATTATTATAATTTAAAGTATTATCCGAACCATCTGTGGAATAAGTGCAGGTAATGATAGGTAATGATAGGTAAGTGAAACATATTAAAATGTATAAGTCATTTTGTAGAATATTGTAATGTTCCAAATTATACGCTGTCGATATCTATGTTTAGTTTATAATGTCATTCAAATTTCAAATCGAGAACCGTGGGGATGCAATGGGATTTAGATCGAAATGGTCTGTAAATGTCTGTAATTTTTTTCAAAAATCCAATACGAGTTAGGACCGTATTACTATAGGGTACATAGTAGTTTACAGACTAACCGTATCTCATACATTTTTCCTTATTTTGTATTCTCCTTTGTGTTCTTTGGGTATGAATAAAACGAAATTGTATGCACCGTGCATAGTAATATATAATGCTTTCTTTGCCTCTCCATTTTCTTTTGATTCTAATTTGCTTTAAAACAAAACAAACATATCGCAATTTTTGTTACACCATAACAAAATGCAGTAATATCATTTATTAATAATCTGTTTTTAATGATAACACCATTATCTTACCTCATTTTTCTTTAGTTATAACATACCTGTATATGAGTTCTTTGTTCATAGAAAGAGGACCAACTTTGAAGTCAACTTCAATATGACTGCACGACAGCTTATCAGGATGTCCACTTGCATCGTTGACCAATCGCATGGTCACTGAATAGCGACTTTCCACATCGAACAGCCTAGAAAAAAACACCAGGAGAAATATTTTGCCAGAGTATGACTAAAAGAATACTTTTGAAATAAATGAATACCACAAAGAAATTGAAAAAAAAGTGTTTTTCAGCCTAGAAAAGATTTTGAGAAGAAAAACTTCCCTGTATATGATTATATCAATATTTTCAAAGAAATCATTACGATCATAAAAAGATTGAAAGACACGTTTTTGTCATCCTTTCCATAAAATGACCCACAATTACTGCACCTATTAATCTACCCGTTTATTCAGACGTATAGAGCCATTTAAACTCAGAGTTTGACAACTAGGTTTCAATATAGGTTGCAGTTGTCAGTGGCAAATCCAGCTTAGGTTTGAGGCGGTATGCATCATGAAACCCCGGGCCCTCTAGGAAATAAATAGCAATCATATAGTTGCAGTATATTGTTAGGACTATCCCACGCGAGGCTGCCGAGGTACATACACACCTTTCGACTCCACTTCTGGAGGGGATTCGCCCTCCAGTTGGCCCCGAAATAAAATTCAAATGTGGTTTTTTTCTAATGTGATACAAGTGATTTACAAATATTGCTGAAATGACATGATTTCCTGAGTTTTTTCCTCACTTTTGCCAATATTATGCCACCCAGGCGCGGATCCAGGATTTCTTAGGGAGGGGAGCCCAAATTTGAAATCAGTTTGAAATTTAGTGTGCTGGAATTTGAAAATCGTGCAGGCCAATATTTCGCCGAGTGGGGTGGGGGGGGGGGGGGGGGGGGGGGGTAGTGAGCACTAATCTACTTTGTTTTGTTTTGCTCCCGAAAATTTGAAAATCGCGCCGGCCGATAATTCGCTCAGTAGGGGGGGGGGGGGGCCTGGCCCCGCCCCCCGCCCCCCTGGATCCGTCACTGATGCCACCTGGTGCAAGGTGATGAGGATTCTTGTCTCGCCCCACAACCTTTTGCTTATTACGCCACTGCTGAAGAGTGCCGTAAAATTCGAGTACAGTTATACCAGTTTCACACGTGGCATCATTTTGCCTGACTGAGACATCAAATGGCGTGGTCCTTGACGCGCCATGAAAGTCAACACGAAACACGTATTAGCGCTCATATTAGCGCACGTATTATCGCACGTATTAGCGCACGTATTATCGCACGTATTGACGCAACGAAATGACGTCTCGTGTGCAACTTGGCACGATGTTGTTACCCATAGAAATGTTGCGTTGTCTCGTTTACGAGGACACCCGTGCTGACATTAAGTTGAGTCCTGACGCTGCTGATTCTTGTGGCAGGTCCGTAGGGTCTGAATACGTAGTTGTTGGACGTTTGGCCGTACAATACGTCGTGGAAGACATGGTACTCCAGGAATCCCGCGCTCATTGTAGTGGTCTTGCCGTTTTGTCTGGATCATAATAGAGCATAACATTCATATAGGAACTGATGAAGTGACGATGATGGACAGTTTACATTCTTACATTTACTCAATAAACTTCTTAGAACATATTTTTGTTTTGTACTGAGAAATTGTCACGAAATTATTATGAGAAAAAAAATCGTGAGAAAAAGATAGCTAAAATAAGCTTAAGAGCACATATATATTTCCTCCTGTGGTGAGGGGATTATGTTGAGATTACACAATAAAAACAGTAGCAGTGTCCATTCATATTGAGGACATAATCGTCTCCCAGACAGATCGGCTTAAAGAAGTACCGAGTTAGATAACACCATTGTGCGTTTTGTATATCATTTACCCTAGGCCTACAGGTTATAGTATCTGATTTGACAAAAATGTTTTCAACTAATGATTACATGAAAACTAAAATGCTTTTTGACTGCAATTGCTCACTTGTTTGTTATCGACGACAGCGCATTCGTGGAACGGTCGAAAGATATTTTGTAGCATTCATTCTCGATCGATATTTCATCTCCTTCTGAATCACCACGCCCTTCTTCTCCGTCCACGTCTCCCGCATCCTCAGTGGCGGCACCGTAACTTCTCACAGAGGGACACTGGCTTTGTAAAAAATGTTGGTTTTCGTTGAAGAGTAAAAGAACGAATATTTGGTAGCCGATAGGTGGAATGGTTGCAAAGAAGTAAAGTTGGTACAGTTGACCCCCATTCGACGGCGGATTTACCTGAAGTGAAAATTGGTAAATCGTCAGCAAAGACTTTTCTCTTTTGTCATTTTTTTTTTGGTATCAATTTCAAAGTAATGCTTCTATCTTACAACCCCCCCCCCCCCAACCCGGATAAAACCCCCAACAACTTTAAGACATCATAACACAATTTATTTCAGTTAAAATATATTTTACAAGCATGTAATTAGATGTGGATGTGGCCATGCGGTATGAGAGGGATAATACAAAGGGAGAATGAAAGAAAAAAAAAACTGTGTATTAAAATCATGGACCTACTAAAAAATCGAATAAACACCATTCCATTCCGTGAAAATTGTGGAATAATGACCCAAATAAAGGATAAAAAATACAAGTACATCAAAGCATCATCAAATTCATAGCAATGATACAGTCTCTTGGAGAAACTCATAAAATATACACTGTGTTATGATCTTTGTATAACCTATTAAAATAACCTCAGTTACTATTGTAGTCCATCTGCATTATGGCTTTACATAATTTACAAACTCACACTACAAGTGTATCAACTAGACTGAACTATAGCTTGAATAAACAATGAACTAAACAATAATACATTTTAAATCTCTACTTAGTGCTCCAGCACTCTCATAATTAACCTTTATTTAGCAGATTATTCACTGTTATTCATCTTCTTAATACAAGGTCAAATGTACATACATCATAACAGCAAAATGATAACTAACATTACATACTAACGTCAACATAATTATCTCAGTATGGAGTACAAAACACACACACTAATTTACACATCATGTTTCGACAATTCATAAAAATACATTAAATATACGACAAAACTAACCTCTTTGCCTGCCTTTATGACAATAATATGGCTCAAATCCCCATTATGCCCTGGCAAAAAGGGGATCCTTGATCCTCACAACACAACCAAATTCATGTTGACTTATGAGTTTGTATCAAGTGTATGTAGCAATAGATGGTGCTATGCTAGACACATTGCCTGAGGAAGTGCTATTACATAATATGCATGTAGTCATGTCATGCATCAATCGTACAATAAACAAATGACCTGAGTGATAAAGCAATTTCAAGAGCACTGTCACGACACGCATTTTTTCAAATTTGCAAGATCCCCTTTTGTACAAGCTGCAAACCGTACGATAGAATTACACAAAATAGCACTCTGTACTATCGAAACATGAAAGAAACTCAAAATTGTCCTATCCACAAGGAAGGACTTCATTTTTTGAAGGAAAACATGCATTCTTTGCTGTGCTTTTCCCGATGTAACCTTACATTTTTCTGTCCACAATAATTTGTTATTTATAACTGTACCTATATGAGGTAGGTATATTTTTTCACAGTGTCAATATATTCACCATTCTTTTTCTTCTTCTTCTTCGAGATAATCTGCCTCCTTCAATACTGAAGATTCAAGCAGATGCCGTATACTCGGCCTGATTGGAGTGTGCAGGTGGACCATTACACCGGGGTTTCCCCCTACTCTTATACGAATAGTGCAATGGGTTCTTAACGTGCAAGGGTGGTGACTCTCCTGTACACGGGGCCTCCATTTAACGTCCTTAATTGGTTCAATACAAGATGCCCTTGCCTTTCTAAAATCAAATATCATGCTCTCTTTCGTGTTTAGGGCAATCAACTATAGAAAGTTATCGTTGAAAAATTTGTTGAAAATTGTGCATGCTCTAAAGCTCCTGTATAGGCTGTATTAGCGCGTGTAATAACGCGGCCAAAATAAGGATTTTTAGATTTTGCACGACGACAAAGTGAACTGCCCTTTTAAGGCAATGTTACGTCCTTTTAAGGCACTGGCAGTGACGTCACATTGCCTTAAAATGTTAGTCCACGTTCTCCGTCGTGCAAATCTAAAAGTCACTAATGACGCCCCATGTGCAACGGACGTAACAAACCTGGCTAATGACGTGTTGACCCCATGCGTCAAGGACCGTCACATTGGGCGAGTTAACTTCAATTCGTACTAGGCGTCGAACGGTCCAACCGAGGGAGTTGTAGACCGCGTAGGTTAGAGTGCTCTTGCCTTCACTAATTTCTGAGATCAAGAAGAAGAAGAAGAGAGAGAAAAAAAAACATAAATGGGCAACGAGTCACCGTTACCATTTAGAATGCGTTGATAGGAATACTTGACAAAGCCGTGGAAATAAAATGTATAGTAAAAGAGTCTTTGAACCATGTTTGCGACATAAACTGGACCCGCCCATCTGGGGTGGCTGAGCAAAGGACGGTTCATAAAACTTGTGATCAGTAACGAGTTATGATAATATTGTGGTAGCTACTGAAATAAGTGTATTTGATTGACTGTTGGTAAACTCGTTAGAAACTTATAAATTTCGTCACCAATGTACACCCACGTAACCTTCTCTTCTGCTGTGGAAAGTTGATTTAATTTAAATTTCCTTCGTCATGTTCGTCATTTCACTTCCGTTATTTGCAGACTTTGTACATCCCAAATCCGTTTATGCTTAGAATTGTCCTTGACATGTGCCATTCATGAAAGAAAAACTGTATTCTTATATTCTCATAATTCTCATTCTTTCATAATCGGTTACAAGAAAATGTACATGTGAAATTGTCCATCCCCTATGTCTACCGCCATACCTGATTTTACCCCGAGGTTATTGTATCTTTCGTTGTCGCGTTCCGTCTCCCTTGCGTTAACTTGCGTCAATTCATTAAGTATATCCGTCAGCACATTTATGGTAGCTTGACTGCCGTCACGTAGGTGACTGATATACATGTCACGCACTACAGGGGCTTCTGTTCCCGTGACGCCATCGTGATGTTGCACCTGTAACATGTTTGTGTGAAGATTCTTTTATTACTTCCATTTTCAAAATAACATCTTCTCAATAAGTAAAATGCAAGAAACTTCATAACTTAACCATAATCATATAATACGCAGACTTGATTATCACGGCTATTTTTTGTACAATAAAATGTTCGATTAAGAATAAGGGAAACCAATAAAACAACATCAACATAATCGACAAGAAAGACAAGAAAGTCGATAAAGGTGAAAACTCATGACTTTGCACCAGGAAGGAGGGAGGGGGAGGGGGTCTATCCAAAAGGATTTGTATGCATTTTTATTTTACTCTAACAATATTCTATATATTTATCTCCTTATCGCCCAGTGTCGTTCTCATCAATACCTCTTTATCCTCAGCCTCCAACATCCAAACAAAACGAATCAATAGCCTATATCTCCCGTGTTATGGTGAATGAATGTTCATGCTTTTGATATAGCAAAGAGAAACATTTAAAGAATTTTGTGAATGAGCTATATATGAATTCGAAATCCAAATAAAATAATCCCAATAAAACAACACGTCTGCATTTCTTTCATTTGTTCGCATGATTTTTTTTTTTTTTTTGGGGGGGGGGGGGAGCAGTCGGAGTACATGTATAAAATTAATTAGTTGATTTTGTGTCTGTATTAGCAAATAAGTAATACAACAAACTGTTTTTAATATAATTTTTAGTCGGGATTCGAATATTTGGTGCCCGGCAGCGACCATTATTCTATGATACCTCGGCAGTAGCCCATCTTAGCTTCTTTATCTTCTCCAGAGCGCTGGTGGTATTAATGGTCCTTGAGATGTTAAAGAGATGGGTATAAAGAGAGAAGAGGGTCTCTCCAGCTCTTAGAGTAGCCTGGCTCGCCCGGGCTATCCCCTTCAGCTCAATACGTGAGGTGTAGAATCCGGTCCAAGCTTCCTCGCGTGCTGCACAGTCAAAGACAAACACAAATCAAAGAAAAGGCAATACCGTACATCATTATACAAGACTATAGGTTTCTGTTAGACAGTTTTGATTTGATAACTTAATGATAAAACTCTTTATTAAAATTCAAGGATATTTAAAAAAAAATGATGTTCTGACCCCCCCCCCCCCCCCCGGATTCATCCTATTCATATTACCCTCTCCAAGTTCTTGTTCTTTATGGTACATGATCATGATAATAAAACACCAATAACGTGTACTTTAGGGTTTTCACTCTTTAAAACTGGTGTGGCCACTTAACATCTGCGCCAAAATTAATAGAGGTGATTTTCCTCCCTCAGGATGATGGGGGGAGCATTGATGCATTTTTTCTTCTCGTACTATCCTTTTCCTCCCTTCTTCTCTGTTATCTTATTTTATCTCCCTTTCTCCTTTTGTTTTCTTTCCTTCGCTCTCTCCGCCTATTTTAGGCCGCCAAAGGGGGGGGGGGGGGGGCGGACGATTCGCCTCTGGATCCGCCACTGTAGGCCTACTTATAGGTTTTGAAAAAAACTTAGCGTATTAGTTTTCAGGGCAATTCTGTATAAATTTATATTTATTTTTGTTTTCGATGTATTTTCCTACGGCGTAGCTATGTTGAGGGGGGGGGGGGGGGGGTTGGGGCATGTACAACACCCCAACCGAATGGCCCAAAACGAAAAGGAAAAATAAAATAAAATAATGAAAGGACAGGGAAAAGGGAACATAGAACAAAGATGATAGGATTATTGTTGTTGTTACTGTTGTTGAACTTGTTGCTGATGTTGTTGTTTAAACTATCTAAGTTTTTCGTTAAACATTATTATTTACCGGTCGAATAAGGGATAAAATCTCCACTGTTCTTGACGTCCCACGTAGTGTCACTGTTGTGAAGGGCGGTGAAGAACTCCCCGAGTGTCGCCTGTCGGATTTTGATATTGTATTTAGATCGCTGTTGGTTTATATGCACTAGAAGACGATCCATATTTTCATACTGGTCGGTGGCATTGAAGAACTGCTTATCACATCCCTGTAAAAACGTAAAACATAAATATGAACAATGGTCGAGGAAAAGGCAAGAAGATATTGCTAGATCTATATTTGTTTGTTTATGCTGTTATGCCTACATCGCATAATTTGGATAGACAGCGACATTAACAAGTCGGTCATAACTTGTTAATATTGTTTGGAATCATAAACTTTACCATCTTCTTTTTTTCTTCTACATTCCATGAAACATACAAATGAAATGGACAAAGAAACATTTCGTAGATACGTAGCTTATGGGGACGTTAACCAATTTCTTTTCAAAATCCCTGTTTGTCAGGTGAAAGATCTAAGTTTTCTCTTCTCTACTTTGGATTGATGGGGAATTTTATTTTTCTGTCTGCGAACTTGTCTGCAAATTCAATCCGACACTCCCATCCTGCCCCCTTACACAGTCATAATACATGTTCTAGTGAGACCTCTTCGTGTACAAAGCTAGTCCAGCCTCTGTACCGTTTTCGTTTAGCGCACCCAATCAGCTGATAAAATAACACACCCTCAACGTTGAAAGTAGACCTAGCCATTCCTCTAAATCTGGGTCCTGAATCGTGTGGACGGAAATTTGGGGATTGCGCGATCAGTGGAGAGACCGCGATGTGTGTGGGGGATAAAAAGAACGAACGGACTGAATCTGGACTAGTACAAAGCATGAAGAGGTGCATTATAGAAAGCTTATTCAACAATCTGTAAAACATTTAATAAACAGTACTTGGAAAGTGTACCGCTGTGCCGCCCCCTCCTGGATCAAATTGTGTTTTTTTAAATAAAAAATTACTCGTCAGAGATTTTGAGTTTAAGACTTTTTTTAATTTTTTTTTAATTCATTCATTTGTTTATAAATACATTTAATAAGTATTCATTCATGTATTAATTTATTTATCAATTTATATATTCATCTTGTTTTGTTTTTTGGAGGACAGGCTTATCAACAATTTTAACACTTAATTGGGCCCCCACCCACTCGCGTTCGGAGAATCATTGATCCAACTTTTTAAAAATTAAATTAAATTCGGTTTTGCGGGGAAAGAAAGGCATAGCAAAAGTTTTAGCCTATAATAGGGACTTTTAGATTCTGCACGACGAGAACGTGGACTGCCCTTTTAAGGCAATGTGACGTCAAACTCCTTGCATGTACCCATGGCCAGAGTAGATGCGGGGTCTTGAACCAAGCAGCTCGTTTCCGAATGTTGGCCACCATGAAGTCCGCATACTGTCCCATGTTTTGTGTCGTCACTGGGTCGCTCATGTTGGGGTAGATACCGTCGGCTGGCGGATCTGGGAACTTGGCTACGCCATTCCACATGTATGCAGATCTGTACAAGTGATGGAATTGATAAGTTTACAAAATAAAGTTTCGGAATATTCATGTTGAAGATTGCTTTCCACGGAAGGCATTATTTAATCAGTCATCAGTCATTATTTCTCAAATCTAGCCACAACGTAATGTAGCTGAGGAAGCTATTTGCATACACCAGTAGGGTAAGTGTCAGGGTTAGGATCGTGGATATTTTTTAGAAACATGCCTCTTCAACTGATTACATCATGCCTACCGATGAGCACCCCCGACCCACACTGTCTATTCATGTTCGAATAGTCAAAGATGGCATGGGACAAAGTATAGGTGAAATGTCGGGCAAGCTTTTCATATTTTTAGGTAGTCACAATTAATTTATTGAAGATGACTGAATGTTATCAGTATGATGAGAAGAGCGCTTTATTGTCGAGTTCATTAAGTCATTGCACACGCCGGGCGTCTTTCCGCTGACGACGAACTCCGTCAGCAATTGGCGCACTCTTAATTTACACGACTAATGTCTTGTGAGAGTGATATATATAGAAAAAAGATGCACGCTCTGATTTTCTTGTAGAGGCTCTCATGAACGTAATAGCGCAATCTAAATGACGGTTCGTGTACAACAGGTTTCCTGCCAGTGACGGTAACTCAGTATCTCACCTGTTTGAAAATGGCGGGTGCTCCATGGGAGCACAGTAGCTATACGTATCCATGACGTGTGTGAACATGCTCTGTGATGAGCCCAGAGACGGGGAGGCTTGCCATACAAACTGGAGTCCCTACAAAAAGATGCACAAACACAATCTTTAGCTGAACTCATAGAAATGCCTCTTATTTTTCATTATTGCCTCAGCGTCGATCGCCTCCAAAAAATATCAACATGATCTACCCGAGTACAGGTGTCGTGGACTAGTGGATATGGTACCGGACTGTGGAACTGTGGATCACAAATTTCGCGGTTCGTGTCCAAGCCCGATACCAATGTCCTTTGATAGCCTTTAAAGGTACTATGTCCCATTTGCATGCCCCCTAAATGAAAAGGTTAAATTACAACGGCATTTGAAAGACAATACTAATTTTAAAATGCTTTTAGTGGGAAAAAACGACCATTAGTTGTCGAATAAACTTAAGTGATTGCAATCACTGATGTAGACAAATGCTCATGTACCTCTTACAGCTCATTTTATGTCAGTCAGTTTTTAATAGTGTCTGACAGTAAAGTCTAGAAGGTAAACGGGTTTCCTTGCACAATTTGAATACTAGGACACTGCTAATGATTAAATTTCACAGATAGGACATACATGACATATTCATAATGCTTGCAAAGTTCTACATAATTTGATGTTGGCTGCAAAAGGGACATAGTATCTTTCAAGAGAGATGGCCATTATTAAATGAATGAATTTATTATTGTTTGATATATCAAACATCTCATTCTTTCAAGAGGAATTTTTCTATTGCTTTTTTTCTCCTGAGGCCATTTAACGCCCATATGCAAGTACATCGCGTTTATCTTCCTCACTTCGCTTGCAATCTTTTAGTTCACATTTGTGGTAATAGACACGAAAACCAGTTTATTTCGTTCGGGGATGATGTTCCACTTAGATTACGTCTGGCTTCACTGAGCGTCAAAGATAAAATATGTTTTAAAAACTCCAACACTTCGAGAAAACCAGCATAGCTCTTGAAGGTTACTCGAAGAAGTAAAAGAATATAATTGGGAAGAAGGTGAAGAAGAACAAGAACAAGAAGAGGAGGAAGAAAGAGGCAACTCCATAGAAACAGCAGATGCGATTACCTTTGCCTTCATCATGGCGGCTTTCTGATCATAATTTATTCGTGACGTCAGATGGGCATCGAACCCCATCAGTGCAAAGAGAGTGGGCGTGGCTGCCGTTGCGCCGAATGGATCGACATGCCAACCGAACCGGGGCCGAACACCAAACGTCTCGTAGATAAAGGCGTGTCCCTCTAAAAGGGGGAGATATTGGAGAGAGAGGGAGAGAGAGAGAGAGGGAGAGAGAGAGAGAGAGAGAGAGAGAGAGAGGATGAGAGAAAAAGAGAAAGAGACATAGAGAGAGAAATGGAGAGAGAAAGAAAAAGATACAGAGAGAAAGTAATTAAAAGGGAGAACAGACAGAGAGAGAGAGAGAGAGAGACTTTTTTGTATCCAGTAGTTTTTTATTGATTCCAAACAATACAAATCAATCTTAGAAATAAAATACAGTTGTTTTCATTTGCATTACATGATTGAAGAAGAGAAAAAACGAAATCAGTTGTAACATAAAACAAATAACCCCCAAATACCCCAGAATACCGAAAATTGGAGCGACAGAAAAATAGATTGATTGCTTTTACATAAACATAATTAAACAAAAAACTTATTTGCAGTATATATAACTTAGCAACAAAGTAAACTTATAAGTACCTAAACATAATCAATTGTAAATGTTATTCACTTATATAAAAAAAAAACTTAAACAAATCTTGAGGTAATTTTACTGGAACAATGCCTGCTCCTCCCTGCCCCTCCCTCACACAAACACCCCCACCACCCACCCACACACATACTCACCCACACACGCACACACACACGCGCACGCACACACACAGCTCACATACCAATGTTAGTGTAAGCACCATCAAAATTTGATACTTTCGATCTGCTTGAACAATCGACAGACCCCAACCAATTCGTCAAAGCAAATCATTCATTGCTCAAAACAGCATTTAATCATTCATTGTTCAAAACAGCATTTACTCATTCATTGCTCAAAACAGCATTTAAAGCTGTTTTGAGCAATGAATGGGTTGTTTGGACGAATTGGTTGGGGTCTGTCTATTGTTCAAGCAGATCGAAGGTGTTATATTGTGTCGGTTATTATTGTCAGCCAAACCACAGAAAGTGCTAGAATGGACAGTGATTGAAATACGTTGGCATCAAAACTGTTCGATGGATTTTGTCTTCGTAAGCATTGTAAATCGCCTGGCCTAGTAACATTGCTCGTCAAAGAAAGTACTTAGACTCTAGTGCATCAAAGAGTGATGAGGTGTAATCTGGTCTACCATATAAAACTCCAAGAAGAAAAAAATGGCTGTTTTAAATCTGAAATTCCAACCACAATTTTAAATTCCGTCAAGTCATGATCATTAATTTCTTCGTTATACCTCATAATATTTACTATAATATCCAACTCCTTCACTAAAAACACTTCTGCCTTTTTCATCTAATTGGAAAGCCATTGATATTTAAAATAATCGGAATGAATTGTTTCATCAACCTAGGTCTCAAAAGGTGTAATTAGATTTAGATGATTGACTTTTTAAACAGTGTTGATCTTTTTGGCTAAGCCTCTTTCTTTGAGTATAACATTGTCGAGTATATCATTGTAATATGTGGAATGTTATGTGAATTGTGAAACCGATCGACACATTCTGAATTCTCTTCGGGTCCATGGGCTTGGTGAAATATCACTAGGGATATTCTGAATTATTTTGTCGATTCATGAATGTTGTTATAATGTAATGGCAGATCATACTTTCATCGATATAATACAATTCTATTTAGAAAAAGGGGTTTCACCTGTCATTTGTTGTATAATGGCGCTAAGTTCGGTAACTGCTTCATCATGCATCACTTGACCACCGATGATAAACTCCAACTGTCCATGTGAAACAAACTTTCGAGTTTGACTCTGAAAAGAAGGATAATTAGACTTTTGCGACGAATCACCGTAGAAGTATGCATCACATAACTTTAAAATCTCGTTTTTATTTTATTTTTTTCGTTGATAGGTTAAAAGACATTCTAATATTTAACTTAATATTGAAAAACTCCCAAAGGATACATGAAGCAAGGCATTGATCTACAATTTCCATACTCAACCCAGGTGAGGTAAATTGGAAAGTGATAGGATCATTCCTTGAAATATATGCGCCGATATCAGTAACCAGAGCTAAAGCTAGGGTAATAATTTCCGAAGCTCTTTGGTGGGGCATAGAAACTAAGTATTATGCGCTATATACAAGAACGGACTATTATTATCATTAGTACTGCTTTTTTGTGTTAGGAAGGGGGGGCTACCTTTTGTTTTTCTGTGGCTACCCCATCCCACCAGAGCCTGAAGAACTCCTGTTCGACAGCAATAAATCGGCGGGCAGGGTTGCGACCAAGTTCAGCTATCACTGTGGTGTAGACATTGGCGGCATAAGCGTGCATACTCTCCTGCAAACAAATTTAGTGGAGGAAAAGCGATACAATAATTGACAGTTTGAAAACTAGAAAATGAAAGATCGATCTTTTTTTCTTCTCCAGATGAATGCACATCTGCAAATCACTCAACAAGATAATCATCTCCGACTGTGTTGCTGTGGAAAATATCTCATTCAAGTATTCTATAATGGCAGAAAGGTTATGCGCCAATTTATTGTTTAAAACTTATAGGTTTTCTTTAGTATGTAGGGGGAAGAAAGAGAGAGAGAGAGAGAGAGAGAGAGAGAGAGAGAGAGAGAAAGAGTAGGGGATAAGAATACTTTGTAAGAATGCATTTTTTCTTCTCCAGATGAATGCACATCTGCAAATCACTCAAGAAGTTTAATCATTTCCGACTGTGTTGCTTTGGAAAATATCTCATTCAAGTATTATAATGGCAGAAAGGTTATGCGCCAATATTAAGTGTTTAAAACTTATATGTTTTCTTTAGTATGAAGGGGGAGAAAGAGAGAGAGAGAGAGGTAGAGAGAAAGAGTAGGGGAGAAAAATACTTTGTAAGAATGCCATTTTTCTTCTCCAGATGAATGCACATCTGCAAATCACTCAACAAGATTAATCATCTCCGACTCTGTTGCTGTGGAAAATATCTCATTCAAGTATTCTATAATGGCAGAAAGGTTATGCGCCAATTTATTGTTTAAAACTTATATGTTTTCTTTAGTATAAAGGGGGGGGGGGAGAAAGAGAGAGAGAGAGAGAGAGAGAAAGAGTAGGGGAGAAGAATACTTTGTAAGAATACAATTTTGTTTCTCCAGATGAATGCACATCTGCAAATCACTCAAGAAGATAATCATCTCCGACTGTGTTGCTGTGGAAAATATCTCATTCAAGTATTCTAATGGCAGAAAGTTTATGCGCCAATTTATTGTTTAAAACTTATAGGTTTTCTTAAGTATGAAGGGGGAGAAAGAGAGAGAGAGAGAGAGAGAGGTAGAGAGAAAGAGTAGGGGAGAAGAATACTTTGTAAGAATGCAAGTGAACATTGGCGTTTCAAGAAACAAAATCTATGCAATTTTTCTTCTCCAGATGAATGCACATCTGCAAATCACTCAACAAGATTGGTCATCTCCGACTGTGTTGCTGTGGAAAATATCCCATTCAAGTATTTAATGGCAGAAAGGTTATGCGCCAATAATTTATTGTTTAAAACTTATAGGTTTTCTTTGGTATGAGGGGGGGAGAAAGAAAGAAAGAGGTAGAGAGAAAGAGTAGGGGAGAAGAATACTTTGTAAGAATGCAATTTTTTTCTTCTCCAGATGAATGCACATCTGCAAATCACTCAATAAGATTAATCATCTCCGACTGTGTTGCTGTGGAAAATATCTCATTCAAGTATTCTATAATGGCAGAAAGGTTATGCGCCAATTTAGTGTTAAAACTTATAGGTTTTCTTTAGCATGAAGGGGGGGGGGTAGAGAGAGAAAGAGAGATAGGTAGAGAGAAAGAGTAGGGGAGAAGAATACTTTGTAAGAATGCAATTTTTCTTCTCCAGATGAATGCACATCTGCAAATCACTCAAGAAGTTTAATCATTTCCGATTGTGTTGCTGTGGAAAATATTCCATTCAGGTATTCTATAATGGCAGAAAGGTTATTCGCCAATTTATTGTTTAAAACTTATAGGTTTTCTTTAGTATAAAGGGGGAGAAAGAGAGAGAGAGGTTGAGAGAAAGAGTAGGGGAGAAGAATACTTTGTAATAATGCAATTTTCTTCTCCAGATGAATGCACATCTGCAAACCACTCAATAAGATTAATCATCTCCGACTGTGTTGCTGTGGAAAATATCTCATTCAAGTATTCTAATGGCAGAAAGGTTATGCGCCAATTTATTGTTAAAAACGTATAGGTTTTCTTTAGTATAAAGAGGGGAAGAAAGAGAGAGAGAGAGAGAGAGGTAGAGAGAAAGAGTAGTGGAGAAGAAAACTTTGTAAGAATGCAAGTTAACATTGGCGATTCAAGAAACAAAATCTAGATATGTTAATCGGGTATTAGAAGGTTTTTTTTATAATAATTAATCATTCTGTCCTCTTATACGATTCCCACGTAAACAATTACCGTGAACAAACTGGGACTTTCATTTTGCTCCCAAGTTCCCACATGATAAATATGTTTACAACTACATTTAGTTTAAAATCATCGATTTTGTTTATTTACATTAGGTACTATGTGGCCAACAAATAATTCAAGTTAGTACGATCTACCAATATTTATGACAAGAAGCATAATTATGACATGATTTTTTGACTAAAAAAATAAAATCAAAACAAAATCCAAAAAAAATCAAACAAAGCACAAGCTTTTCAAATAAGCAATAATAGACATACCTGGACTGTGTAAACCCATCCAACGTCCATGTGACTATGGGGTATCACATACACATTCAGGGTATCGTCATCACTATATGCATTGTCGACTTCGTCCTCTCTTTCGACGCTAAGTCCCTGGACGGTCACCACGCCGAAACCAATCAAGAAGCTGACAGTGATGGTTATTACGATGAAGAAATTCCTTTTCAGGAGCGCCATATTTTTCAAGAATGGTTTCAGATGCTAGTAAGAAGCTCAGTTGTTTTTAATCTAAAGGATATCATTCGAATGCTATAACTAAGCACTGATTGTTAATAATAGGGTACGTGAGATTTTGCCGAAAGAGATATACACAAAAACAATGGCATAGGAGGGCAAAGTCTGTTCGTGTTTGTTTGCCAATGTTGATATTCAGGAAGCTAAGGAAGTCTTGGTACCATCCAAATGTCATTTACCGTATCCGGACAATTACCCCCCTGGAAAACCATAACAATTACCTTTATCGGACGATTACACCCCGGACAACCTGGACAACTATACCCTCATTGGACAATTACCCTAGTGGTTAATTGATTTTCTTTGTTTAGTGTTCAGAGTCAATTTCAAAATTACATTGATGAGGCCCTAGGTATTTTTTTTTGTAAATGCTAGTCGCAGGAGGGGAGTGAGTGTGGTAGATTCAATTCAATTCAAATTTATTAAAATGGAACAGAAGGTAGCTTACGGACCTACCACGATGTTCTAAAAGATAGCGTTGAACCTATAAATATTTCCTAAAAATCATAACCTTAACCCTATACCCCTAAAAAAAGGCACAACAAATGTAACAGGAGCATGTGTCGGATGACAACGCTGGAATATTCGTCCAAAACTGAGATCTTTGTGCTAGAATGGCATTTTCTTCTCCTGATGAAGTGCAATCAATGCAATAATCGTATATATCTCAATTTGTTTGATAATTAAGCAAGTTTAAGGGGACGATTCTTTCTTCCCGTCCCACTGTCTGACATTTCTTTTTGTTTGTTTGTATCTTGCTTTTCTTGTTTTGGTTTTAGATACATGGCATGATAATTACACAATCAGGATCAAGCAAATAAAATAGTATGTTGATATCTGGCCAACCAATTTAATTATGTTAATTTACGATAAGACGGCTCAACGTAAAGAGAAAACAATAGTAATTGCTATCAAAACGATCAGTACCACAAATGCATGATAATCATAACATTCATAAAAGTAACCAATTGTTCATGGTCATAAATACAGCGACTAAATTAAAGTTGCTGATGGATTATGTGCTAACTTCATGACTCTTAATTAGCTTTCTCTTCAGACGCTAACAGTAACTGTAAATCTCCTTTAAAATGCAATGATACAAAGTGGATATCATCATGCTTATGAGACTATGATAAAATGGTTTTAGGACACCCACCCCCAGTCAACTACCCCATAGGACAACTACCCCCTAGGGCAACCACCCTCTAGGACGACTACCCCCAGGACAACTACCCCCGGACAACTACCCCCGAGACAACTACCCCCAGACAACTACCCCCTATAGGACAACTACCCTTTAGGACAACTACCCCCGGACAACTAACCCCCGGACAACTAACCCCCGGACAACTACCCCCGGACAAGTACCCCCAGACAAGTACCCCTACAACAACCATCATCTAGGACAAATACCAACCTGAACACTATCCTCGGGGTAGTTGTCCTGGGAGTTTTTTCACATGTTTTTCCCATGCATTCTAACGAGTTATCAATGTATACCAATGGACCTAGTATACCTCAAGGTTTTTACACGTAACCTGATTCAATTTTATGTTATCAGTCAAAATATCTAGATTTTTTTCCACGAATTCTATTTTTATAGATCCGATTAGCATTGTTTCACATTTCTTTGTATTTAATGCCAACCGATTACATGAAAGCCATCAGTTGATTTGATGTGTATATGTATTTTGTTGTTGATGTTGTTGTATATTATGTTTTATCGTGTTCTACGGACACTCTGAAGAACAGCATCCGGTTGAAGTGTGTTAACCGTAGTGAACTGAAATTTAAAAAAAATATTAAAAAATGTCTTCTTATGATCAGGTAATATTTCAAGCAAGACAACGACCCGTTTTATTTGCCCATAACACGACAGCAAAGCAAAACAAAATGTTGTCAGATCTGTACTGTAAATTACCAGTCTGACGATAAGTTAGATTCTGCTGAAATGAATATGTATGACAGGAAAATAATCAGGCGACTTGAACAGTAGATACAGCGTATACATAAATTTGATTAAGAGCCATCTACTCAATAATAGGGACTTTTAGATGCTAGGTGTGACATCCTTTTAAGGCAATGTGACGTCCTTGTAAGGCATTGTCGGGCACTTAAAAGGACGTCACAATGCCTTAAAAGTATGTCACACGTGGCAGTCCACGTTCTCGTCGTGCAAATCTAAAAGTCCCTAATCTGCACAAAAATAAATGACAAAGCAAAATTATTAGGTTTCAGTATGAAATTATAGTAGATTATGTCATTGCAATGTGAAAACACCCCCAAAACGGCCTAAAAAACTCTCCCTCCGGCAGGCGAAGGGCGATGAGTTGTCCACAAAAAACAGGTTAATACCACACTCTCTTCAGTGGCCAGATCGCCCAGATGTGATAGATGTTTTTTAAAAAACACTATATCGTTATGAATCAGTAAATTATTCCAAGTTCCAGCAATGATTAGGTCATCTTTCGGGTATTATATAAAAGAAAATAATCTACCTACACTGGACTGGTCTTTGGATACAAAAAGTAAACTTTTTGGTTTAAGTCCAGATAAAGAGGTCGTGAGTAGGCCTACAACCTCTTCCTGAGTTTATATTGACTACGAGCGTTGATGAAGAGTAGGGTTATGAATACAAGCCCAGCTCGTCCCTAAAAAGAATTAAATCGAAACAAAGTAGCCGATCATGTACCAACATAGACACGATCTAGCTATAACGATGTAAATCCTAACAATTTCCAAACTAATTACAATCTCTCTCAGAGTCTAGAGCTTTGCTTCTCTGAAATAAACAATTTAAACAGACGACATTATTTTATAAACGACTGTGTACGATAGCTTTCATCTAGAAATGTAAAATAAAATATCTGTCTTTATATACAGTGCGTCCCAGAAAAAACGAAACCGAGAATCATCGATGTTTTATCATAACTTAATCACAATTATAATTAATAAATGACACATATTTGGAAAGCTTAGATTCTCCTCTTTCATTTTGATGCAACTCATATGATGCATTTTTCACGCATGAGTGATTAAAAGCAATTTGAAGAGAGGAAACCAAAACGACATTTGGCGGGCGGTATTTGAATTTCAAAGAGAAAATCACATTTCCAGAAAGTTCAATTTCTGCACTTTCATTTGACATCTAAATCAGGAAAAATGAGACAGGAATAACAAAGTTTTGTTTGTTTTAAAAAATGCTTGCATTTCAATAATTTGATCAAATGAGTTCGTTTTCACTGGCTGCCAAAAGACTTAACTCCGTTTCGTTGAAGATCAGCCATGCATCAGGTCTTTCGTCTTCTAAATACACAGGCCTATAAATCAGTGGCGGATCCAGGGGGGGGGGGCCGGGGGGCCCGGGCGAAAAAATGGGTATTTTTACATTTTTTAACGTTAATTTTACCTTTTTTTGGAGATGGACCCCCCCCCCCCCCCCCCCTGGCGCTCAAGGGGAGGGGGAGTGCAATTTTTCAAATTTTCGAGGGCAAAAAAAAATAAAATTAGTGGTCACTACCCCCCCCCCCCCCCCCCCCTCCCCCGGCGCGATTTAAAAAAAATTGGGAGCAAAAAAAAAAAAAAAAAAAAAAAAATTAGTGCTCACTACCCCCCCCCCCCCCCCTTCCCCCCACTGAGCGAAATATTGGTCGGCACGATTTTCATATTTCAGCACACTAAATTTAAAATTGAATTTAAATTTGGGCCCCCACCCCTAAGAAATCCTGATTCCGCGCCTGCTGTAACTTGTACCTAAATTGCCGCAAAACACATCCATTCAACTAGCAAAAGTCTAGCTTGTACATGTATGCCACATTCACTGCCCTATACAACTCAACACGAACACAGGGTCATAGGGGGAGGGGGTTAGAATCATGAAAGAAATTTCAGTAACAATGCCTCCAAGCAAACTTTAGCTTGAATAGACTCTGTACTTTTTACAGTACCTTCAGGAAAACTTGGAAGTGTCTCAGTGGAAGAGTACAAAAATGGAAGGCACGGGAAATTCACAAGATAAATGGAAGTACGTCATCGTCCTGAGCAAATTCATCATCCAGTTCGTTGAAGTTGCGATGACAAAGTCGTTTGGGATCTTGATCTCTACCATGATGTATGTGTTCTCCACGAATGCTTCATCTTTAGGCCTTGTGTGCAGCATGCCTACGTCCATGATGTCTTTATCAAGTGAGTGAAATTGTGAAGCAATGGGTAATAATTCCAATCATAGTTTGTCAACAGGGTCGATGTGAGAGGAGATGAATGATTTTCATCTTTCCTTTTTTTGTGTGAATGTTACGAAATATATTCCTTTTAATTATCTCACAGGTCTCCCTATAGCTTACATACTAAAGAGCGGTCATATATCACCTAGAGTGATGGCGGTTATTGGAGCTATCATATCATCGTTTGGCATCATCATTGCCGGTCATCTGACATCTGTAATCGCTCTTGGATTCTGCCTGACCATAACAGGTGAGTACAAAAACTGATGAGGAATCTGGAAAAACACGCATGGTGGTCTAATTAATATTTAAATATACATGTACCATTGTACATGCACTGAGAGGCTACGGTTGAAATTATGAGCTCGCTGAGGTGACTGCCATTTGAGAGGGACGTAGCCTATTACATAGAAAATAGTAACTTTTCTTGTCGCCTGAGAGAAAACCAAACCGTTGCCTCGAAAATAGTGCATGGTCTGTTTGATTATATCCATTTTCAACTTTTGTAATTCAGTAAAGGGGCAAACACTTTATAAAGCTAAACATAACATATATATATATATATATATATATATATATAGTCAAACCTGCTTTAGCGACCACCTGTATAGAAAGACCAACTGTCTATAAAGACCACAATTTCCATTTTCCTTGAATATGGCTTCTCATTGAAATCTGTACTAAAGGAATCTGTACCTGCCTTTAAAGACCACTGTCCATTCTTCCCTTGAGCGGTCTTCATAATAGGTTTCACTGCATTTGTGTACAGTGTAGGCCTATTAATTTTTATTTTGTTTTGTTTTAATGATGGGGAGATATTAAGGCCTATAAAAAAAAGATGTTGTATTGCCCTTGAGGTGCCAAAACCTGGGTCGGTCGGTCAGAATTGTTTTTCTTTCTTTTTTCCCCCTCTTTGGGCTGATATTTCTCAGTTTTGAATGCTATGATACATGTGTTTCAGCGACATTATTCCGTCATCTTTTCACCTCATACTAAACGATGGTTTACAATGTTGTGTTGAGACAACACTATGTGCTTGCCAGCTGACGAAGTTGGTTGTCAACTACCTGTAAAACTTGGTAGCAATGTGAAGATTGTTGACAAATTTTACAGGTGGTCCCGGGCCCAAAGTTGTCTTTTTACTATTATAAAACCAAACTGGACCGAAACTGACTACACAGGAAGAAAACAGCCAGACAGTTTTGCATGCAACAGGTTCAAATCATAACCTGTTACAAATGTTTGTATTTAAACTGGCCTACTTTATAGAATATGCTCTCCATTCCTGTTTCAGTTTAGGGAATTTTTCCAAGTGTATGTTTGTATCCGTTTTTTGAGACTGAAATGAGCTAAATCTGACAAGAAATTTAAACAATTCACAAACATGAATGTCTGAACTCAATGTATCTCCATGTTTTAATCCGAGTTGTTCAATGTACAAGGTTACAAACTAACTTACACTTGCTGAAAAACTTTAATAAAGAAACAATATCTGTACTTGTTTATAAAAGCACCAACATCTTTGGAAGTATTTATGTATAATTTTAGAAATGTGGCTTCCTTTACACATTCTAGTTTTACTGTCTATACTAATATCTGAACAAAGAAACATAAAAACATGTGTGTTTTCTTTCCCACATGATTTTCATCCGCTTCTGCTACACACACGGAATCCGTATCAGGACAATTACGCCCTGGGCAATCTCTCTTTGTTGGTTTTCATTCGTTTCCAGGATATTTTCATCATTCTTCTGTAGATCCACATTTCAAAAGATGTTATTCTATTTTCCATGGCCTTGTTTATTGTCCATGTTCCTGCAATATTTCAAATTTTCGAGGACCAAAAATAAATAAATTAGTGCTCATTCTCTCTCTCGCTCTCTCCCTCTCCCCCCCCTCTCTCTCTCTCTCTCTCTCTCTCGCTCTTTCTCTTTCTCTCCCTCATAACTCGTCGGGTGCCCGGCAAAACGTAGTCCAGATTCTGGCCTATTTAATTTTGATCTCCACCTCACCAACACTACCTCTCCCTACTTACTTGCTACCAGCCGATGATGGCGTGATCATTATAATTATGAGTTTGTTGATAACGCCACCTTCGACGGCTTGAATCAAGTGTGTAGGGAAATTATAAAGGACCGTGCAGATTCTGGACTAGGCAAAACGTCGCGTAGCGTTACCTTTTCAGTCAGACCGCAGCGCGCGCGTTAATGAGGCTGAAAGCTGATTTTTATTCAGCGATATCTGGCGATCACATAACATTTACGTCTGCTGAATTTCCATGCGCTTTTCAGTGAGATTTGTAGGGGTGTACATGTAGCTGCGTTTTTGGTCGTTGACTTCATTCAACATGGCAGCATGCAACGGAAAGTCACTCTCGAGATTTTCAGCATCAGTTTGATATGTAATTTGCCATATTTCGCAATTTGTAAACAATAATTTTTCACAACTTTTATTGACGTTATTTTTGTAACATTTCAACTGCTGTTTTGACCCGGGAATTTCACTTTTGGTTCCTGACTTTGGGACAAAATAAATTTGTCCACTTTGAGATTCGTTCGAAAGATGAAAAGTCACTGATAAAAAATATGTCAAAACCTAATTGACGCAAAATCATGTTCTTTTTATAATCATAGTAATTAAGACCCTAAAAACCCGGAAATTACCAATTTGTTCTTTTTATGATAGCGCGAAATTGTGTGATTTCATACTCGTGCACGCTCGCCGTCTGAGCAATGGCAATGCATAACTGATTATTAAACTCCAGGGAGCTCCGCCGCGCCATCGACTAGCCGAAAAAAAATTAGAAAAATGATTAAAAAAGAATGTTAGTAGAAAAGAATCTTCTATATGGCAGGTGAAGTATTTGATCTCGGGTCCTTAGATTGTTGTCAAGACGGCTTGCGCGCACGTGCATTACAGGCGCACGCCACAACGCATGGTTACCAAAATGTGGTATTCAGAATGTTAATAAACCAAAGCGAAACATATGTGACGTAGTTGACGTAGTTGACCAATCAGAACTCTCTATAATCACATCGGCAAAATTTACTACTTTTTTTAATTATTCATGAACATGAGCGTGATCTTTTTTGGTTCCTGACTTTGGGACAGCGTAAAATATAATAATTTTGATATCATTGTAAAGAAAAATATTTATGCTTTATGCTGATTATAACATCTTCTTGACGCAAGAATGATTTCTATGTGAAAATCAGCCCTACTCTTTAGATAGATTTATCGTCGAAAAACCCCATTTTCAAGGCGAAATATCTGTTTCCAAAATATATCTACCATGATTGTCATATAAGTATCTAGAGAGTGCAATTTCTTATCTTTAAAATAAGACCCATTTCATGAGAAATGAACAATTATAAAGGCAAAAATTGCCGATCGGCAAGACCGTCTGCACTACTCATTACGTATGCAAGACACGTAAATTCTTGCATACGTGCTGAATAAAATAGAGGGTTTTCGCACCGGCTGCGGTCTGACTGTTTTGTCGGGAAGTTAAATTGCGCGTTCGGGCTTTTCTGCTTCCAGCAAAACGTAGTGTAGCAAAAGAAAGATATATTTGCAAATTATTTTAGAACATAATAAATCAGGTTAATATCTTTCTCTAAGAATAGTTTTGGCTACATGGAACAAAGAAACATTGTCGATTTTAGCACTTGAAGTAGGTGTTAAAACTTCAAAAGCGTTTTTCTTGGTTCCCCCTTTTTTTTTTACCAGCGCCCACTCTTATCTCTCTCTCACTCTCTCTATCTCCCTACTCTTTTCTGTCAGATCTCTACACTTCCCTCATCTCTCTCTCCATCTCTGCCCTCCCCTCATCTCTCTCATCCCATCTCTCCATCCTCATCTTTGTCCCCCCCTCCCCTCTTTCTCTTTCTCTTTCTCTCCCTTGCCCTTTTCTATCTTTCTTCCATCTTCGACTCCACCCTTGTCTGATTGTAATTATCTTTCACCTTCTTCAGTAAGATACCATTATTGAAATTCACTCAATACATGTTCAAAGTCTGGATTTGAAATATAGTATATTTAAATCTTTAGTGTGATCTTTTGATAGTTTACGCATTACTCACATATTCCGTATTATGTGCATTCCCATTTCCTAAAAAATATAACTTCATTTATTGTAGACATTGAATGTGGCACTATGAACTTTAATTTTTCATACACAGTGATTATACTTCCTCTAATTCTCTCTCTCCCCGCCGGCCTCTTTCTACCCCCCCCCCCCCTTCTCAGTCTCCCGATTCCCTGTTTCTTACCTTTTACTTCGTTCTCCACTGTCGTCCTCTCGATTTTTTCTTCTCTAGCTCTTCTTTTCCCCTACTTTCCTTCTACTCTCCTTTTTTGTTATCTCTCAGTGCAATATGTATAGTTTGACCCTGTTTTAAGAATACTGTTTTTTATTTTGATTGCCGTATTATGTTTATGTTTTAATGTTCTCACATTGTATGATAGTTGTTTAACATTGATGAGCAAGTTCAGTTGATTTTATCATGTAAACTGAATGTAATTCAGCCTATACGGACTGCCAGGTTCAGTTTTTTAATAAACTGTAAACCAAATATCGTTAAATATAAAGGACCTTTCAGTCTTCTGACTCGACGATAGATGATCGGGTGTATGAGTTGAATCAAAGCTAAATATACAAAAATAGTTAAGCACAAACAGGCGCGGTTGAGCATTTTCCAAAATGGGCTGGGGGCACTAGCAAAAATAGGGCACTTTCTGGAATATAAGGGCCACCTTCAAAGGGAAACATCAACATGTAAATCTACCATATTTAGACATTGGTATATACCCCTACATTTTCATGATTGTGATTACATTATCAGGGATGATTCCAATATTGGTTTCTCTCTTGACATGGTCCAATATACTATTTAAGAATCATACTTTGCAGTTGGGTGAGATGGTCTGAATATTGAGAAAATTTAAAGATGTGTGACGTCGCAGCGCGAAAAGTTTTATAATGAGAAAAACAACAACAAATCCTGATGGGTTTTAAGCACAATTTAATCATGAAAGACTGAAAATTCATTTCATAAATAACACATTTAAATCAATTATAAATACGAGCTAGCTCTGGGGGAAATAAATGAAAAAGTTGCTCTATAGGGGCGTATGTTATGGAGAAAGGAAAAGTGGTACTTTTCAGATAGAAAAAAACACTATTAGGAAAGAAAAACAGCAAGAAATTGTGTAAATGACAAAAGGTCCACGGGAGTGGTTAAGCCATAAAACTCACATTCTCTCATTCTCCAATTAAGTGCTGTTATACAACAAAAGGTTTTCTTGGGAACCACTTCTATCTTTACGGATCGGGTGCAGGGAGGGGGGAGAGCCTTTGTCGGGATTCTTTAAAAGGATAAAATCTTTTACTGAATAGGGATTCTTGCTGTGCGCTGTTACATTTCTTTGATCCAGTGATCTCGAGGCAGCAGCCAGTAAGAAATTGTGTAAATAATAAAATGTCCACGGGAGTAGTTGTTAGAAGCTTAAAGGGAAAGTCCACCCCAGGATTTTTTTTAGCTGACGATATAGACCTAATAATACCATGAAGAATGATACAAGTCTCATTAAAATCCATGATCACATAACGAAGATATATCGACTTTTTTATCGAAAATCAGCCGCCCCCCAAATGCAAATGCGTTACATGGGCATGAAACGATCGCCAAAAAATAACCGATAGTATCGAAATTGTGACGTATGTTGCGAGCTGCCTTCTTATTTCGCAGACATTCACTTTCGCTTTCACTTTCATTCATGATTCGTCGTGTCAGTGCGATAACAGTGTACCGCGAGCGAAAGTGAATGTCTGCGAAATAAGAAGGCAGCTCGCAACATACGTCACAATTCATGCCCATGTAACGCATTTGCATTTGGGGGGCGGCTGATTTTCGATAAAAAAGTCGATATATCTTCGTTATGTGATCATGGATTTTAATGAGACTTGTATCATTCTTCATGGTATTATTAGGTCTATATCGTCAGCTAAAAAAAATCCTGGGGTGGACTTTCCCTTTAAACTACATACAACTCACATTCTCTCCAAGGTTATACAAGAAAAGGTTGCTACGGGAACCACTTCTATCTTTGCGGACGGGGTGCAGGGGAGCCCCAGGGATTTTTTTTTAAAGGACCCTCAAAATAGTCGTCACGAGCGATACAAATTGTAATTTCCTCTTTGAAAGTCACATAGCCTCTTTCATTTCAGAAATAACCTCTCTGTTCATACTATCTCCCTTTTGCAGCCAACATCAAATTATGTAGAACTTCTGTAGAAGTAAAGAATAATTGTTTGTCATATTTCAAAATTCGCGAAAGTAATATTATCATTGCAGTTTACTGAGTATTAAAACATTTCAAAATGCAGTGTTTTACAATTGCAATGTGCCATTTAAAAATTAAAGATGGATGGAATATCAAACAGCATTGTTTCATAAACCATACACATTACACATTACTTTGATCCAGGATTATCATGTCTTTAGACTGTTGTTTCTATCCATGTATAGTATACAAATGGTTGTATCTCGTCAAATGACAATGTCTTAATTGTTAAATATGCTGATGACATGGCTATCATTGGCATGATCCATGGCAATGATAAACGTAAATATCGGGAGGAGTTATTCACGTTTGAGAATATTGGTGTGAAGAAAATTTCTTGGTACTAAATAAAGCTAAAACGAAAAGCATTACTTTCGATTTTCGTTTAAACAAAGGTCAAGCAAATCCAATCATGCTTAAAGGAGAGGACATAGTGAGGGTCGAGAGTTTTAAGTATACGTATACATGACTTGTGAAGTACCTTTTTAAAGGTAATTCCTTTAAAAAGTCTCATTTTCTACAGTATACAAGTGTCATTACTGTACAATTAAGGAGTAGAGTGTCTAAGTCTGTAACAAAATTGAAGTTTGAGCCGTGCCCGGCTTTCCAGCAATCAATATTGTACATCGTTCTACTTCAGTTGAGGTATTATCTCTCTTTAAAAAAAAGAGTGAATTTTCACTCTATTTTCACTTTCTTGGGAGTGACGTCCGTGATCACTTGTTTAGGAGTGAAAATCGATTGATTTTAGAGTGCTCTCTAAGAAGAAAAGAGTGAATGTTCACTCTATTTTCACTACATTTTCACTCTCCAGAGGAGTGACGTCCGTGATCACTCGATTTTTTTTTAGAGAGATATACGATCGACCGTAAGAATTTTCAGGCAACGGACCTTAATTTATAGCTTTCAAAGAAATCATATCCGGACCGTCAAGGAAAATGTCTGAGAACCCCTGGTCTAGTGATACGTTCACTTGCCTATATACATATCGTTTCGTATATCGTTATGAATGTGGATTATGTTTCCCTCAGATTAACTGTTAAACTTTGTACTACACTCTTAAAGTAGATCGGCTGTATGTGTACGAAGGCCCAAACTTTAAGCATGCACCATGTAACGATTTATTCATAAACTTTACCCGCCCTACCTCAGTAATATCTTTGGCTCCAATAGAAACAACAATTGAACAAGATCCGTCCCTATATGGAAATATGGCTCATACAGCCAAAGACAAATTACGGTAAGAGGTCCCTTGCACATTGCAGGACAAAGTTATGGAATGAGCTTGATTACCCTACCTTCATGACCATAGGGACCGGAAGTGGGGTGACAGGGCAAAACGCATTTTTGCACCCCCACCCCAAAAAAAAAAAACCGCGCCTATCGTGTGAGAGAATGGTAAAGCGTGTCCGTTTTTTGTTATAGGGGTGAGAAGACATGAGCCCCTAAACGCTGGCGTACTGAGGGGGGGGGGGGGTATTTCTTATTCGATACCAGTGATTTACAAATGTTGCTGAAATGACATGATTTCCCGGTATTTTTTCTCAATTTTTTTGCAAGTCATACTTCTTTATGCGTTTGTTGGAAAATTAGAAATTCCCAAATTTACAGTCGAGCGAAAAATATGCATATTAAGAAGCCTTTGTGTCATTGTCTGCAAAAAGGCTGGGCTCGGGGACTTTTTGAAAAAGTATGTTACAGAGAAAAAGAAAGAAAGAGAGAGAGAAAAAATAAGTGACCTGCCAATGTCACAAATGAGGTATCAAAATATGCTCATCTGACCGTAATTAAATGCCCAAAACCCCAGAGCTTCCGGGGCCTCTGCTCCCTGGACTCTCAGCCAATTAATGACCTGCCAGTGTCACAAATAAGGTATCTACATAATTATGCTTATCTGACCGTAATTTAATGCCTAAAAACCCTGAGCTTCCGGGGACTCGGCCCCTTGACCCCTTGACTCCACTTTGAAAAACGTTCGGCGTGGCCTGCATGTAACGTGTAAGAGTGGTGGTGATGCAGATTTTTCTTGTGCCCCCCCCCCCCCCTCCAAACGTTTTTGCTCATTACGTCACTGCCCCTGGAAGGTGAGCCCCCCAAATCCCAAACTGCTTCCGGCGTGCCTGTTCACGACTAACATCAATTGAAGCTTTTAAACGCCACCTACACAACCACCACAAAACCAAAACTGAGTATATAAATATATCGAAATTTTTCTCACCGACCTTTTCTCTTCTTTTTTTAAAACTCTTTTTATTTGACTCTTTCCATTCATAGTTGTATCATTTTTATATATATTTATTTGTTTTGTATTGTTTTGCTGTAATATGATCGCTACTCTGTTACTTTTCACATGATTCATATTTCCATGATTGTATGTTTTAAGTTGATATAGTATATTATTTTGTTGGTTCGTATGTTTCTTTTAATTGGACCCATGTGGAAACAGCTATTAGCTGACAAGGATAATCCAACCCTAGAATAAATCAAATCAAATGAAATAGATTTATACTTCAAACAAAAAAATTGAAAGAAACGAATAAAGGAAAGGTTTACAGTCACATAATCTTAAATGTAACTCTAAACTTTGCAAAATAATTGTCAATTTCCTTTTTGTATTGTGTTTTTTAATTATTGTTTTTTTGTTACTCACACTTACCTCAAAAGGAATTGGACTGTCGATGGGGTACCTGCCATCCAAAGTCTTACTCAACGACTACTTCATGGATGATTTTATCCTCATGAATTCTATAGGCAATCTAGGAAGCACTGTAGGTGCATTAGTTGTTCCTGTGATCATTGAGAGGTCACTACAGGCTTACGGGTTCAGTGGTGCCATGTTGATCTTAGGAGGAATCAGCTTACATGCAATAGTTGGTAGCGTTACCCTTCGGGCCAAAGAGTGCCCTCACAAATCCACAGGCATCGGGAAGGCAAGGGAAGATAGTCAAGAAACCGAAGAGGTTCCTCTGATCAATCCTGATAGTGATTACCAGAGGGTAGATATGACTGTGGGGGAAGCAGTTATCTCGGTCGACCATGAAGCAACTTCCACAGATATTAGCCAGTATCAAGATCAAATTGGCGAGGAATCTCAGAGGCAAAGATTGTGGCACTGGATTCGGCATTGCATCTTCGTGGAGGAACCTCTCATGTCACTATCACTTCCTTGTCTCTTCCTCACATCATCCATCTTACAGTCGTGGTTTTTGTTCCTCGTTCCGAGAGCAGAATGGCGCAGAATTCCATCTTCTACAGCTGTCTTGCTATCTTCTTTTGGTGGAGGAGGTGGGATTATTGGTCGAATTCTGTGCATAGTTCTCCTCTACTTTGGGGTCGATTTCATCGTGGTTTTCCTGATCGTGGGCGTGATATCATCGACTACCTTCTTAATCGATCCGCTGTTAACATCGTTCCCGGCCATGTGCGCCACGGCGTTTGTTCAAGGAATGTGCCTCTTCAGCTCATCTCTTGGTTACGGAGCCTTCATCAAAGTCTCAGTGTCCAATAAAAACTTCACGATTGCCTCGGGAATAAGCGGCTTGGTGGTCGGTCTCGGAGGAAATGTAGGAAGTCTGCTGTCAGGTAGGTCAACCGTCATTTTATTACATTAACTTTGACCAGAAACCATAGAGATATAACTTATAAGCCGTTGTAGGACTTCTTCTTTTGTCTAAATGTTACGAATGTGTTTTCTAAATGTCGTATTTTAGGTCACATAATTATTTACATTGTTTTAAAGTAATTAAAGACATAAAGGCTTATGGTTAGCCGGCCAGCTTATTCTATTTTGCCAATTAATACTCTAATTTGATCTGTGTTTTACCAATTTGATTTCTAATCTCTCTGTCTGATTGTGAAGGTATGATCAAGGACAAGACTGGATCCTATACCACAGTATTCCTTTTTCTTGGTTCTGCCAACTGTCTAACTGTGATCCTCACCATTGTCTTCTTGGCTGCCCGGTGGAGGAGGAATCATCTCTCCTTACAAGGCAACTTAAAAGACGAATCATCAATGTATAAGCGAGTTCGTAATTAGCCACTGGAGTCGTATGACGTCAACGTGTCATAGGTCAAATGAACATATCCAGGGCTGTCAACCTCAGGGAACTGCTTCGAGGGAGATCGTATGCAATTCTTTTTGGCTCAACGGGAGAGGGGGGGGGGGGGTGTTAAAGAAAACAAATTGCTCACTTTGGATCACGAGGAGTATATTCCTCGTGGTGTAAGTCCCCTCCTATGGGAAATTTGGGGGGAAATATTATATATATATATTATAAATCAATCGATTTGGTCGATCCAGTTCGATGGCACAAACACGACACTACTGGACAAAGATCCTAACAATAATAGAACTTAGTCTTGTTGCTCTGTTCGCCAGCAGTTTGAGGTTATGGAATCCCGTGGCACATTACTCACAAGAGCTCTCTCATTTTGCGCATGTGCCACTTACCCGATCGATCCACGAACAATAATTATTCAACAACAAAAAAAGAAGTTCATTGACTTGATATCAGCACTCAAACTCAGAACTGTCATCACAAACGAAATGTAAACCATCTAAAAATTCATAGTTATAACAAATATCTATAAAGATAATGTCAAGCAACAAACTAAATAATATCATATTCAAGAAAAAGATATTATGCACCAAACGCCCTGAAACAACATTTCCAATTTGAGAGCCGAACTATAGCGGCAACACCAATGGCCATGTTATGGTTAGATAAACTCAGGCGCGGATCCAGGATTTCTTAGGGGAGGGGGCCCAACTTTCTTTCTTTTTTTTTGCTCCCGAAAAGTCGCTCAGTGGGGTGGGGGGGGGGGGGGGGAGAGGGTAGTGAGCACCATTTTTTTTTTTTTTTTTTTTTTTTTTGCTCCCGAAAATTTGAAAATCACGTGGTTTTACACGTTTTTTTTCCCAAGGGGGGGGGGGGGGCGGGCCCCCCAGCCCCCCTCCTGGATCCGCCACTGGATAAACTTAACCTTAACACAGGGGAGTGCTAATTTTCAGACTCCTTTTCTGCACTCCTCTCTTTACAGTCTCCTGATGATAATTTTGTAAATGATATTATACCAAACTGTTATACAAAGATACCCAAGTGTATCTAGAATAAATCCCATCGCACTGTGGCATTACATGGAAACGAAATAGCAGATCACCTCGCAAAAACAAGCACAGTAAGAAATCATAATAAAAAATCGGTTATTTTTATCTGAAATGAAAGCGAGGTTAAAATCAGAACTGTACAATAAATGAAAATAAAGATGGGAAAATCTTATTGACACAAGAACTTTCAAACCAACAGTTTTTATGCATACTGAAGTGAACATAGACAACGAAGTATTATTCACAGACTCGGAATAAGCAATGTTGGCTTAAATGCAGACCCCGCCAAAGTATGGTCATCCCGAACAACCCCTAATAGTAAAAACTGTAACTACTGCAATATACCCCTGAAAAAATATTCATTATTTAATAGAATGTCCAAAATATACAATAGAATGAGCAATGTTGATGACATAAAGCAATATAGTTAAGTCCAGCGAAATAATATGAGTCATAAATTCAATAGAAAAAGCAGTCAAAAAGCTCTAGATTTGCTTCATTCATAAAACGAGGCGCGTTGAGCTTTAGCCCAACGTAACGCAATGTAACGCACCGGTCAGTGGCAAGAAATGTTCCACTCCCAGTGATTTGGCCTACAATATAAGCCATGGATCTAAGATCTCAATCCTGTTTTTATCAAGAAATTGTGTGAATAATCAAAATTTCCCGTCTATTCCTTGTCAATCTCGGCGAATGTTTTTTTTATTTTTTTATATTGCAACTGTATAATTGTATTCTTTTACGTGATTTAAATAAAAAATGCAACTATGTATTGTACACTTGCATATCATTTTTTAACAATTCAACTCACTTTAATATAATGTGAACAATGCAATTATATATTGTTCACTTTGATAACATTTGTTTAACATTGCAATTATATAATGTATACTTAATAACATTTCTGAAGGATGCAACTATATATTGAATACCTCATTGTAATTTTGTGAACAATGCAACTATATTTTGTACACTTTAATACAATTTTAAACAATGCAACTAGTATACTTTAAGACAATTTTGAACAATGCAACTTCATGTCGGTAAACTTTATTAGTATTAGTGTTTGGATTGTTTTACAAGGATTTGTTCTCTCAAAAACCGAATTAAATGGGGGAAAAGAAGATGTAGGAGCAGGCGCGTATGCAGGGGGGGGGTTTGGGGGTTAAGCCCCCCCCCCTTTGGTATTCTTATGTGTGTAAACCCCCCCCCCCTTTGGATTTTTTTTTTTTTAATTATTAAAAAAAAATATTAAAAAAAATAAAAAATTACTCCCATGGCTGACCTAAAAAAAGTTACCTTACCCCCCCCCCCCCAACGGAGCAAAATGTCAATTTTTCAAATTTCGAGACCCCCCCCCCCCCCCCCCAAAAAAGTGTCCTCTTCCCCCCCCCCCCCCCCCCCCCCCCCCCCCCCCCCCCCCCCCCCCCCCCCCGCTTATTCAGCGGTCGGCTGAGTCGTTGCGAAATTTTCGGCCCGATTTATAAATGTTAAACCCCTCCCCCCCCCCCCCTTGAAAAAATCCTGCGTACGTGTCTGTGTAGGTGTATTATATTCCTGTATCCTATGTCCAATCGAGTATAAACTAAATAAATACACCTCTACCCTTGATTGGGGTGCCAATTCCAAGTACACTCAAATTATCCGAAGGGGAAAACACACGGGGATCAAGCAGAAAGGGAATATAATTCTGTCCTTCGCGTACCGTGTACAACGTATTATGCGGTTGTCCGACATCAAAGATAAAAAAAACTAAACGAGGGGTGGGTGCATACAGCAGTGGCGGATCCAGGGGGGCCCGCCCCCCCCCCCCCCCCCCCCTGGGAAAAAAACATGTAAAAACACGTGATTTTTAGCTTTTGGGGGAAAACAAAACAAAAAAGAGAACCAAAAAAAAAAAAAAAAAAATGTGCTCACTACCCCCCCCCCCCCCTCCCCGTATTATTATTAGGTAGTCTGTCATAGACAGATCACCTATTGATAGTTTCGTCAGAATTTTCTTTCTTTATTTATTTGTATGTGTCCCGCTTTTTGGTGCCGGTAATAACTCAAGATCGGTATGTCAGTCAAATTCTTTCAATTTTGGCAAAGTCATAGGTCCTTGTCATGAGACGTAACAATGACATTTTCAAGGTCATCAGGTCTTGATGACGTCATCCAGGCGCCATTTTGTTGGTGGTATTTTCAAGTTATTGTCATATCTTCATAACAGAAAGTCACTTCTCATTCATACTTGGCATGATCAAGGTCAATATCCGTCCGGTCAATAAACGCGCGCATACAATTTATGTTTAATCCAAAATATCAATGTACAATGTATCCAGTTTTGTTAACAATGATTTGTACAATATGTATTTGATTTGAGAGGAAATAATAACAAAGTGTGTTCATCAGTGTGTTTCTATAATGTGTATTATCTTATTATATATATTGTTATTGTTTTGTAATCTTGTTATTTATTATTATGTTAGGGGACTATTACTTACAAGTTTTTCAAACTTCCTTTTTAGTCTCTAAACTTTTAATTCCAGAATTATTGTAAGATTATGATTGGTTCATGTTACTTTTGTATATATAATAATAATAATAGTGGCTACTTGTATAGCGCACAGGTCCAGCTTTCGGTGCTCATGGCGCTATATGTTATTTTATGGTTTTATGATTGAAATAAATGAATTGAATTGAAAATCTAATCAGTTCATGATCTGCATGACCCAAGTTTGGCGCTAATCCATCAATCGGTATTACTTGAGAAAACGCGATCACGAGAACAGTTCGGATGGACGGACAACCAGAAAACATATTGCCTGAGGCATAATATTAACAACAATTATGATAATATTAACAACAATTATGATAATAATAACAATAACAAATAATAATCATCAACATTACCATCTTATCTTTGTAGCATGTAACTATTCTTCTCTGTTCCTTTCTTTCTTTATAACTCTTCCTTTCTGTCTGTCTCTCTCTCTCTCACACACACACACACACATAAATATAATCTGAGCAAAAATCCTATATGCAGTACAAAGAGGTATTAATAGAAGTTGATTTCTATAGTGTTCACAATCATGTTTTATAACATGTATACAAATAATCAATTCAATTACACGCTATATTGGTCATACATTGGTCACATATAGGTCATATAACTGCACCCATCTTGTCTAGAAATTCACACAAAAAGTCAATATTTCAAGGTGTTGGATGCATAGTTAGTATTTGCACAATTCAAAGATTATGGATAATCTGACTGGTTGAACAATACAGTATAAAAGAGTGTCAGAAATTATGGCCCGAATTCACAAAGAAGGTTTGTCGACAAACCTTGGTTTTCGTACGTCATATGACACGTTTTACGCGTTTTTTACAAACCTGGTTTGTAAAGAACAAAAGGAGGTTTGAGCTCAAACCTTGCTTTGTGAATTCGGGCCTATAGGTTCAGAGTGCAGGGCAAGTGTATGTGTATCTCCGTTTCAATACAGAATGCAAATAATTTCTCCTTTGTATATTACATCCTCAAGTTCTTTACAATCTTATGATATGAAGATATAATAATAATAATAATAATAATAATATTTAATTTTTATATAGCGCTTAATACAAATGTCTCTAAGCGCTTTACAAATATATGAATAGTATCAGCATGTAGGTACATACAGAGGAAGTGAAACTGCTTGGTAGAGGCTATATCTTTTAACTTTATCTGCATCAAAATCAAATTTATGAAAAAAATACACTGCATTCATTTGCCATTGAAATCTAAAATGGACTACAGTTACGTTACAATTATGCAAGATTATATAGGACTTAAAAACAAACATATATTTGTATTGCATACATATTATACAAAGATCTTCATTTGCTGGTTTTTACAGGGCTTTGGGAATCCTCCCACGCAAGTATGCAAATGGAAGACGAAAGACTAATGCTGACCTGCATTATCCTTACATCATGGGTTCCATTCTACAATGAGGCATTTAACCTATAATCCCCTCTCTTGACCCGGGTTTTGCAAATAGGTACACACAGGGAAGTGTCTGCTTGGATGATGGGATCAGTATGTTATAATTAGGAGAATTGGTTCAACGTGCAGGGGGACACTGTAACATTCATAATGATTAATAATAATAATTATCCTTGCTTATATATAACGCCTAACACTTACTTTATCAGAAGTCTCTAAGCGCTCTACATAATAATGCAGCATAATTACCCTGGCTTTAGCAGTGCAGCTGTTACGCGCGATGCGTTTCAAGGAATAAATTCCAACCAGGTACCCATTTACTTCACCTGGGTGGAGTGTGGCAAATGTAGATCAATGTCTTGCCAAAGGACACTAGTGCGTCGGCGGGACTCGAACCGCGGACCTTGTGATCGACAGTCCGGCGACGTATCCACTCGACCACAACTGTACAAATATGTTATATAGATCCACATTGCATTGCCTCTATAAATTCAGGCAAATAATTGGGCACAAGCGATAAGTATCACTGTGGAAAGGATTATCAAATATATTGTCTGGCTGCCTAGTCAATAAAACACTGATATAATGATTACCCTAACATGTGCACTTGAAATAATTAACAATAAGCACACTTAAGATATAGGTACCAAGACTAGGCTATGTAGCTATAAACTTTTTGTAAGTAATGGGTATCTATAGCAACCATACAGTACAAGTAGATATAAAAGATTATCTTGAGTTCTGACAATGATGAAGAAAACAAAAATCAATTTAAAGGAAATAAAACAATTTCTATTTCGATAAAATCTAACAAAATCATCACCATATATACATATGTGAAAATAAATAGCATCTGCAATTCTGAAAGAAAAAGCATAAACAAATGAGAAGTACATGTACCAGAATAAAAAAGGTATTCCATAGAACTGAATGTCAAAGGTTCATTCAGGCCATGTTCATTGCCTATTGGTAAAGTTGTCCAATGTGTGCATATCCAAGTTGTAGATGTTTGGAGTTTTGGCAACCACCTGAACATGAAGACCACATACTGATTCACTTGAATAACATTTTGATAAGGAAACTGTACTAAAGGAACTTGTACAAACTTTATAAAGACCATCTGCTTTATATATACAGGCATTTTTCTTCTGCCTTGAGCAGTCTTTATGTACAGGTCTCACTGCACTAGCTATATGTCCAATGAAGCATTTAGTTCATCATCGTCGAGCTCACTCTCATCGTCGTCATCAATCTCTCTCTCCTCAACGTTCTCCATGTTTTGCCAGCGACTGGATTGCAGTAAGGTGGCACGGGGGTTCTTCAGGAGCTGCTGGATTACATCGTGAGAAACGAGTGTTCTCGATGTATCTGTAAAATTATTAATTACAATATTATAGCTCATAGAGGTTACAGTTTCTTTTTCTCTTCTTGTTAAAATAATTCTAACAAGCTTTCACCTGTATATAGAAATCACAGGTGTACAGAGAACATATTTTCTGTATTTCTCTTGGTCAGAGCTTCTCATTGAATCCTAAATGAAAAGTCCATCAAGACTGCGTAAAGTGGTATTTATACACAGGCTTGACAGTATAATCTCTCTCTCTCCCCTTATTTTTCCAACCCTCCCACTATCTCATGCCCGGCCATCTCTCTTCATCTGCATATCTATTAATTGCTATGTCTCTCGTCTTTTAAAATTATATTTTTTCAATGGCATATAACCTTAACATCAATCTATTCATTTTCATATCATTTCTATGTAAATAATGCAACACAACATATTGTATTATTTTATTATGATAATTTTTTTCTCTTCCAACTGGTCATGAAAATTAACCAGAGATAAATAGTTGATGCTAGTAGCACAGAAGGGATGAATTTGACAATGGGTTAGACTTACTCATACTCATTTCAGATCTGGGTGAGTCATCGATAGAAAATGCAAGTTGCGATGCCGAGTCCCTCCCCGTCATCATAGTGGTTGTGGTCCTGCTACTGGCACGACTGCTATCAGCATTCTCTATTGCAAGTAGCCCCAAGCTGGCTTTTGCCTCTGAGAGAAGCTGTTGCAGGGCATCATTGGAGAGTTTCCCCCCAGGAGGTGCCCCCAACGACATCTGGCTGCCCCCCTGCCCAGGCAATCGAGGGGACGCTTGCTGACTGCTCGCTCTCGGAGACGACTGGTTGGATTGTAGCGTTGAGGGGGTTTGTTGGAGTCGGGGTGAAGTGATTTCCGTCAGGGTTCTGTCACTGGCATCGGAGCAGCGTTGCAGTAGGGAGTTCAGCTGAGCCTTTGATAATGATGGTGATGATATCTTTGAAAGGAAAGGTTAAAAGATGAAATGTACAACAACAAAATTTGTGTCAACAGGAGAAGCATTTGCATGAAGTTATCTCTGAAACTATTTTTCTTCACCATGCTAGAGCAGATACCAAGTTATTGTACTTTTTAATGCCCACCTATCAAACAGATAGCACATGAGGGGAGAGTGGGATGGGACTATCGTCAATGCAATTTTTTGTTTACTAAAACTACTTAGAATACTATACTTATTTGCTAAAAATCCTACATTTATTATGTTGTATAGCAATCTAAACACACTTCAAGAAATTATGGGCTCGAAAATAGAATCATTTTGTAGATAATATCAGGTATAGGACCCCCTTAAGGCGACCCTCTTACCTCATTATCGACTTGATTTTGAAGGCTGACAAGTTCCTGCTCTATGTTTTTGAGTCTCTGCTGCTGACTTTTCTCTATCTTGGTGTCCTTAAGGATGCGCTCGCCAAGGTCGAATGCTGCTGGGTTGAATGACCCACGTCTGTCTCCAAGCTGCAAGGATGACGAGTTTATACAATGGTCAATTATATTTATCTATCTTTTATTCATTTTCTTTACCCAGGGTTACTTTATCAGATATCAAATCACTGTTTATACATTAAGACTACCAAAAAGATGCTTCAAATAAACATAACTGAAATAAAACAAAACAGAATTTAATCTAAATTCAATTTTTAACAAGTGAATAATTGCAAGATTCACATACAGGGAGTGAGCCACAGAACATTTTAACAATATTTGTGATTAAGGGGTTTCACACGGACACTTACTTTGTACATTTCTAATTGCCAACACTTAGAAAAAAATAATTCGGTTAACAAAAATCAGCACTTAGTATGTGATATTTTAAACATGCAGCTTTTGGTAAGGTTTGATCATTATACCTGTAGTGTACACACTAACTTAACCTTCTCATATTGCCCCATTCAATTATACTGTGAAAGATATACATGTAAAACAAATACCATAGAGGGGGTGCTACAGATGTCCATGAAATCGTCAGATGGGAGAAGGTTCTTTAGTTTCTCATCAATGTCTTGTAAAAGCATCTGACTGTCTGCATCCGGTGTGTAGCCAGACCCAGGGATGTGTTTCAACTGAAGACTGTTCCCAGAAGAACCCTTCAAGAAAGTTAAAAGTATAAAAACAAATATCACATAGGGATACGTCATCAAATTAGAAAATAAACTTAAGATATCATGTAATAACAAGTTGATTTCATGAAATATTATTGTCATTTAAGCACACAAAAATACAGATCAACCAATTCAAAATAAAAGCACACATTATAATGCTGATATAATACTGACTAGCTTTAGGGGAGATAAGAGAAATAATTCAAAAACATAATCATATTCCTAAGTCATATGGGTGTTTACATATGGGTGTTTACAAGTGGCAGGAGAAGTCCCAACAACCGGTTGGAGGAGGTCTGGGGTATCCGGCTCTGACCGCCGGGGTTGTGACGCTTCCCTAAGCTTCGCAAACAGTTTCAGGCTATAATTACAAGTAGTTGTGTTTATTGTGGTAGTCTACTTGTACGCTGTCCAGTTCGTACTTTCAATGTTATTGTATGAATGAACACATACAAGACTAGTGACCCCTCATTCAATTTTGTATTTGAAATCCCCGGCTACCCACATCTAGGTTGAATACATGTAGCTGTGTAACCATTCTTTCTTGGGCAAGCCTTTCCTGTATGCTAATATGCAGACAATGTGAAAGTGGGTCTATACGTTGAATCCTTCTTTATTCGTTTTTGTTCATAAAATAATGCTCCTTTATTCGATTTTGAGTTTAGGGTTGTAAGTTCGGAGCGGCGCGGCGTTTGGAGGGCATGGTGCTTTGGGGTGGCGAGCATTGTTCACAAACAATGTTCGCCAGCCCATTGCGATGTGTTTTTTCCGAACGTGGCGCTTCCAGAGTTATTGTATGAATGAGCACACGCAAGTAACCCCTCATTTTATTTGTTTTGAAATCCCCAGCGACCCACATTTAGGTTGTATAGCTGTGTATTGCACACATTTTTGTTTTCTTGGGCACGTCTTTCTTTTTTCTTTCTGTCTGTTGCCTGTTAAATTGACTACAAATGTGTACCATTTAAACGTGTAGATCTTATAAATAATGACTGCTTATTTTGTGTTCTCTTGAATGTATAATAACACTTTGAAATCGCGTCATTCATATAAGTATTATCTGTATCTTTTGTAAGACGTAATCAGGTTATTTTCGAACCTGATTTTGTTTACAGGTTTATGTCCAATCTTGTTATTTTTGTATATTTGCACTGATGTGTGTTTAGTTTTACTTGTAATAGTTATAATTAATCGGGAGTCTTGCTTGAGGACACCGCGGTCATGATACTTGTTGATAATTGTCTCAATATTGTAATTATGTATTTTTTATTTTTGGATATAGAATTATGTTTTTTTGTCACTGCACGCTCACCCTTCACTCCTTCACTCTCGCGCGCTCCATGTTAATATGTCACTCAAATAAATGAATCCTGATGTTTTAATAGATGACCAAAATTTATTTGAACACAATACTGAATATTATACAATAAATGAATTTAATAAGAAGATTAATTTCGATTTTAATAGCATTCATGATCAATCTACCTTAAGACCAACTAATAACATTAGTATTCAATTTAGTCTATTTCATATGAATGCTCGAAGTTTGAATAAAAATTTTCTTCCTTTTGAAATATTAATGGACTCTATTAATAATTTTCCCTTTTTGGCCATTGGCATCACAGAAACGTGGTTACATGAAAATTCACCCGAAATGTTTAATCTTTCTAATTATGAAATGATACGTAAAGACCGTAAGAATGGTAGAGGAGGAGGTGTTGCCATATACATAAATAATACATTTATATTTAAAATTCGGACTGATATAGAAATTGAAGGTTCCGAAAGTTTATTTATAGAAGTTAGTATGAGTAAAAATGAAAAATATGATAATAGGAACTATTTATAGACCACCAACTAGTGATGTAGATACGTTCATAAATCAAATAGATTCCGTTTTGAATAAGATATCGCAGGAAAATAAACACATATATTTAATGGGTGATTATAATTTAGACTTAGTTAATAAAACAAACAATAATATATTGAAATTTTATAATACTATGTTATTATATTCTTGTTATCCCCATATTTCTAAACCTACTAGAATTGATAGTGTAAGTGAAACATTAATTGATAATATATTCTCAAATGTCATACATGCAGAACATTTAAATGGTATTTTGTACTCAGATATATCAGATCATCTACCCATTTTTGTTATATGCTATAATGTCATTAGTGAGAAAACTAGGAAAAATATTTTCGTTAAAAAGAGGAAAGAAACAGAACAAACTATTGATTCTTTAATTTTTGATTTGTCCAAAGAACAATGGCGCGAGATATTCTCGGTTGAAGATGCTAATTTGTCATATCAAAACTTTTTGCATAAACTCTCTTTTTATATAGATAAGAATATGCCATTTATTTAAAAAAAAGATAATATAAGTATAAAACAGCCATGGATTACTCAGGGGTTAATGCGTTCAATTTTAACTCGCAATCGTTTGTATAAAATATCATTGCGTAAACCAACTGCTCAGAATAAAGATAGATATAAGCAAGATATAACAACTTTAATTCGTGTATCACGTAAACGGTATTATTCAAATAAAATAGAATCTAATCAAGGGAATGTAAAGGTATTATGGCAAACTATTAATGATCTCTTAAAAACTAAAAAGAAAGTATGCTCTGATATAATAGTTGAAAATGGTAATGAAATCACGGACCCTCATTCAATTGCTACTGCTTTCAATAACTTTTTTGTTAATATAGGTCCACGTTTAGCCTCAACAATACACACAAATGTAAACTTTAAGGATTATTTATCTGATGCTAATGAAAATTCATTATTTTTTATTCCAGTGAATGAAAATGAAATATTAGAGATAGTTCGATCGTTTAAGATGAGTAGATCATGCGGTTATGATGGAATAAGTGTGTATTTATTAAAGAAAATTATTTATTGTTTAGCCTCTCCCCTAGTTCATATTTGTAATTTATCACTTTCGACAGGCATTTTCCCGGACTCCTTAAAGATAGCCAAAGTGATTCCTATTTATAAAAAAGATGATTTAACTCAAATTAAAAATTATCGCCCTATCTCGCTATTGCCGGTCATTTCGAAGATTTTAGAAAAAATTGTTTATAAACGTCTTTATTCTTTTTTACAAGAAAATAATACTCTTATTTGCAATCAGTTTGGATTTCGAAAAGGTTTTTCTACTGATTATGCTTTGATACAATCTTGTGATAAAATAACTCAAACACTTAATAATAAAGAACATATAATTGGGGTATTTATGGACCTGTCAAAAGCTTTTGACACCATGAACCATAACATTTTGTTGCAAAAACTTACTCATTATGGTATACGAGGCACAGCCTTAAAATGGTTTAATAATTATTTAGTTAATAGAAAGCAATTTGTTTCATTTCAGTCAGTAAATTCCCCCAGCTTAAATGTGTTATGTGGTGTTCCACAAGGATCAATTTTAGGACCCCTTCTTTTTCTTATTTATATTAATGACATAGTAAAGTCATCACCACCTCTTACTTACGTGCTTTTCGCAGATGACACTAACATATTTTGTTCTCATAAATGCTTGAATACTCTAATTAATACTCTCAATAATGAATTAGTTAAAATCTCAACATGGTTTAAATGCAATAAATTGTCCCTTAATTTAGATAAAACATGTTTTATAAATTTTTGTGCTTCCCAAACACAATTTGATCAGGTTATAAACATTGTTATTGATGATATTTTTATAGCTGAAAGGAAATCGACAACATTTTTAGGTATAACTTTGGATTCAAAGCTTACTTGGAATAATCATGTAAATAATATTACAACATCAATTTCAAGGGCAGTTGGGGTAATTGGTAAAATGAGGGACCTTGTACCCGAGAAAATACTTTATACATTATATAATGCATTAGTGTTACCTTATTTTACATACTGTAATACAGTTTGGGGGAACTGTAGTATAACTAAGATTAATATAATTTTTCTTTTGCAAAAAAGAGCACTTAGGATTTGTACTCATTCTAATTACTTAGCTCATACAAATCCGTTATTTTATAGATTAAACATTTTAAAAGTGAGTGATTTGCACTTATATCAAACAGCAATCTGTATGTTTAAATACACACAAAATTCACTTCCTCTTTTTCATGACGTATTTATTCCTAATTCCCATGTTCACTCATACCCAACGCGTAATTGTACTGATTTTCATTTTATACACAATCCTAAAACTTTGTTAGCGCATAAGTCCATAAGATATCACGGACCAGACATTTGGAATGCACTCCCTAGACATATTAAACAGTGTACATCTCTCTATTCATTTAAAGCTACACTAAAAAAACACATTATTTCACAATATAATGTATAAAGATAAAATAAAAAAATATAAAGCGTTCTTTGTAAAACTTTAGAAACTACATTAAATTTTGGTCTGACGTTACATAGTAATACCGATGATTCAACATTTTGGCGCATGAGGACACTTGCACTTGCACACACACGCACCACTCGCACCCTTGTTTTTGTTTAGTTTCTCTCTTATTTCTGTCATTAACGTATAATTAGTAGCCTTATAAAGATGAGATTCATATGCTAATTCTATAATTATTTATATTGAATCCAACTGTTTATATTCACATTTAATTGTAATATATATCATTTGAGTATCATGGCCCCCCTCTTCTTGTTACTTTGCCAATATTTCACAACTCATTTTTTTCTTAGCTCGGTTGACCGTCTGCTCAAGCTTTTGCTTATAACGGCGACCTTCTGCTTTCTTTCTTTACACACGCAATGGCCCAACGTTTACTCTTACTCATGTATTATACATTTGTTTCTATATTTTGTATATTGTTTGCATACCTTATGTTTTATATAATTATCCATATTTGTTGTATAATTATTGATTTGTTTGATTGCAGAAAATAAAGTCTTTGAAATGAAAAAAAATAGACAAGGACAATACTGTTATCAAGGAATCAACCTCATATCATTCAAAACAATAAACTAGTCAATATAATGACTTCTTTAAACCTGTATTATACACTAATTAGCATCACTTTATCTAAAGCACAAGTTTCTGGAAGAAATATGAATGTTGTAGACTGGCCAGTACGGCACACGGTAAGTTAGCATGCTTATATTACTAGTCCATAGAAAGACATGATAGCCTGAAAAAGAAACCATCAGAGAATTTAAACAAATCTTACCTCATCTGGTTCACCTGCAAGAACAACAACCTCTGAGAGCATATCTTCAAGTCTCTTCTTTTCATCGTCTGTCATGGCGATCAGATTACCTGCATCCGATGCCAACTGAAAAGACAGAGAAGTGTATCGTGGTTATATACAGAAGACAAAGTTTTTTCAGTTCTATGAGATTGTCATGGTTGATTTATGTATTTGCTCTAGATGTCTGATTTGGATAACAATAACAGTAATGACTGGCTTAACTTTCGGGAGATACCACATATATTGCCCTCATCTGGTTTGGGAAATACATGTTGTATCTCCCTCAAGGCCAGTTCATATTATATAAATACATGTCAGATACATATCAAAAGAACTCCACAGATTTGGGGAAAAAGTCTTGTGTGAAAATTACTTCTCACTTCTCATGAACGGTATAGTTTTTATCCTCACCTGAATATTTCTGTGAATGAAATCGGGTTCATCTTCTCTCCTACCCTGGTTGCTTGCCCCTGCAGGTGGTCTAGGTCTTCTAAGGTGATCCCTTGGGGATGTCTTAGAAGCTCTTCTACTCTGACCTACTGTCCTCCCGCCTGAAAATTAGGAATTAAAAACAAGTGATGAAAACTGTATTTCTTTGTAACAGATCTTTAAGAATCGTGTTAAAGCACTTGGGCAAATCCAAGGCATTTTGTCTCATATGTTGTTGACCGTGTCAAAGATGGAAGTATACTAAGATGACAGTTTTGAATAGATTGATAGCACTTATATAACTGGGATAGGACTAAATATCAAGGAAAATAATTGTTTTCATATTAAATATGTTCATATACGGTACTTCATGAATATATGGGTGATAGAATGATCAAACTTTGCAGTTTGATAGATGCACAGAATGGCAGGTGCTTATATACAAATATCATCCAATTTCCTAAATGTTTACAATATTTGTTTGTGAAAAGAGAAACCTACCAGGACTGGAATGTTCACTCGATGATGAAGTTTTATGAGATGGACTGCTGCCCTCTGGTGGCTGCGTAGCAAACACAGGAGTTGAAGGGATATCTTCCATGTTCACTCCTAAATGTCAAAGAGAAACACAGTCATCAAAATCATTAATGGCATAACAAACTTAACCCTTTTACTGATTGACAGTTTAGGTGACAAATATAAAGATGAATTACTGTTTTTGAACTTGGGTTGGTTGGAATTCTTTATATGTTTATGGCTGGTTATATTCCTGGACCTGAAAACAAATATTCAATTAAAATTCATTTCAGCAGTGAAGATATGTATATATTACATACTAAGCTTCAAATATCAATTTTGAGGTAAATACAGCTGAAGCCTCATTCACAGATGAAGATGTAAACATCCTAAATAGGGACAATTAGCTGTGGCTTATTGTTATCACTTCATGTGTAAATGAGAGGCAAGTGAAGAGAAAATAGTAGCAGAGCGCAACAGAGGCTCATTTGACTTGAGTACTTATTAATCTGTGTGTCTTAAGACTCAGAAAGGTGAAGTCCTACTATATGACATCATTTTGTTTTTCTGTATTTCTTTTTTTAAAGAGGTGGTTTAATGCATGACTGCATTTTGAGTGAATGAGGTTTAACAAAAAAGCTTGTATAGCTCACAAACCTTCATCATGGCTGACAGGTGGTACCAATGCCAGGAATCGAGTGGTGTTCTCTGAAGCCTCTTTAGACTTTCCTCCTCCCTCCTCCTTGATAGCCTCTAGCTCCACCTCCAGCTGATAATGGAGCATCTTTCTCTGCCGTTTCACTTCCTTCTCCCTCGTTACCCTTGTATTCAGGATGCGATCCAGCTTGCGCATCTTCTTGATGGCCTTCCTCAGCTCCGGATCCGTGATGGCTGCTAGGTCTGCATCCGGATCCTCCTCTTCCTCCTCTTCCTCCACATCTTGCCTACTCTCCCGGTTCTCACTTCTGCGTCCCCTGGACGAGCTCCTTCCGGATCGGTCCTCATCAGCTCGGTTGAGATGAGTTTCGTATGTTAACTCTCTCAGGTTGCTTGGGTCATCAGTGTCAGGAAGACTACCATCCATGCTTTCATTGTCACCTTTGGCAAGGAGGAGGAGGTCCAGATTATGCAGCCTGTCCTGAACCCGGCGAGCATTAAACACTCCTCCACTTCTACCAATGTCATTGATATCCTCCTCCTCCCCATTTCCTACTTCTTCATCTTCAGAAGAGTTGAGGATCTCAACCACAGCCAGGTCATTATCCTATGAAGGAAAAAAAAGACACACAAAATGGGATACAGACATAATTGGCACAAATTTACTTTTTGAAAAATAAAATAAATCAATCACTTTGACATTCCAAAATAACAAACAGAATAAACATGTTTGAACTTTGAATTTTCCAGCATGTCTGCTTTTATTACTAGTTTTATCCTGTGTAAACCAAACTTAGGAGAGATAAGTCTAACTCTGCGAAAAATGGTATAAAGATAATTATCTCACAATGATATGTTATGAAAAAATTAAATATTTGGGCAACCCTCATTCATTTACTTTTCAATGCTCATTGTTTTCTTTGAGATTTTGCTCATTACATGTACGGTACATTACGTGATAGCTCTGTTCTTAACAGGATAGGATGTAGGATTTTCAGCAAACTCCATCATTCACTCACTTCTTGCAGCAGTATGTCAGGATCAGGTGGCAGTAACTCCAGTGAACTACTGGCAACACTGAAAGACCTACTAACTGGGCTGTTGAGCGATACCCTGCTACCTGGCCTGTATCTAGAGTTTCTAGCAGGCCTGGTGATATCATCTAGACTGCCTCTAGTGATGTCCATGCTGGATAGATAGACGCCTGGAAAGGAATGACAGCAAATTAACAATTTTAATTCAGAACATTTTCAGTGTGGCAGAGTACCAATGTATGATTGATTTTCCAGTCTGATGGCAGGCTCGGCAGTCATATCATTTTACGGAACAACTTTGCAGAACCAAGACCCACTTTTAAAAGCTATTGTATACAGTCCCTACAGTCTGCACTCTATACCACTTTTTAATAAATGATTTTGAAAAAAATATTTATGTAAAAAAGAACTCGTCTGATCTCTAGATGATAATTTAAAGTGATCTATATACATGTAGGTATACCTAGACACGACTAGGCCTCTATTCATTTTGAGACCACACCATCAAAACCATCAAGATTTAAAACGCTGCATTTTGGAAAGTTATCTGAGGTTTCTAGCGATCAACAGTACATGATACTGTCGACCCAAGACTAAAAGGAAAAGCTCCCCTCCCCCTCCTTTTATTTCCTTGCGCGCTCATGAAATTTATAAACAGGATGGTAGATATTCAGCTAACACTAACAGGCCTAAGCCCTACCCCGCCCGCCCCCCCCCCCTCATAATATATTCCCATACGCCTATGATTTCAATGCCCCCATGCTAATTTTTTATATGGGTTGATGCATACAAAGTTGCATTTTGTCGCCACATGCTGGTGCTACTTTAACAACTTTAGAGACTTAGTTATGGGCAGTGAAAGCATGTTTCCATTAACTTGGGCATTATTTTTGTTTAAAGTATTAAATGCTGATTAAAACTCAGTAGATCTAGACCTACAACTCATAGTCATATACTAAAGCTGTCAAAGTTAAAATTGATGTCTGCACATTGTATGAACTGATCGATTCTCAGAATTTTGGTCACCCATCAACATGATCAATACTGTAATGTAGCCTAACTTGTAATTGTATGGCGGTGACCCATGAATGAATGTTCGCTATCTCCACAAATTGGTAACTAAGAATTCAACAATCTGATAGACATTGAGTCATGGTTGAATTACAATCTATGGACTAGTATGAGTCTTGGTATGAGTACGAGTACAACTAGATTATACCGGTATGTCACCGTCGCGTCGCCGTCCGCAACTCCATTAGACTTGGAGAACACGATCACGACGGAGCTCTGCAGTGCCGCCTCGCCCTTGCCTCGGCGGCAAAACTCTCCGAAAAAACGAAGTTCGACTTTGTCTTCGAAGTTCGAGCTCACGTCACAGTCACACTCACACTCACAGTGTATCACTAATCAATCCCACTCAAATTAGCAAGAAACACATGAATCACGCTATCGCAATGTAATTTTGCAAGAATACAGACTTTTAACTTACAAAAAGATCAAGTGTTATTGTCTGCACTCGAATATTTGTCTCGTAACGTCAACTACGGCCGCCAAAGACACAGCGTTCCTGACAACAGCCGCCATTGCATATTTTTACATAAAATCATGGTATCTTCCACTTGACTAAATCAAAAAGAAAGTCTAAGCAGCAGACTGGATGTTTTAGCTAAAAAATAAAAATATATAAAAATAATGTCATACCAATATTTTATGAACTAATAAACGGTGACTTGTTTTTCATGTTCATAATAGCAAACAAGAGAAAGAGAAGTTTGAGAGACAAAAGGGAGACATGAGAAGAAACTATATACAGCCCTCTCAAGTCACTGTCCCTTACTCAATTACCTTACTATTTTAAGGTCTAGGCCTACCTTGGATTCACAAGAATACTGAGTGATGAGTTATAATGAAGCAGATACATAAAAAAGAATTTTTGTAAACATTAAAAACATTTGATTATCCCTTATTTATTTATTAGCTCAATCTGGGCTCGCTAGGGTACGAAAAAATAAGACCCCCCCCCCCCCCCCCCCCCTCCTCTCTCTCTCTCCCTCTCTCTCTCTTTCTCTCACTCCCCATCTCTGTCACATGTAATATGGTTCAAGGAGCTATATGTATCTTACTTTTAGAAACAAAAGTAGTTGACCTGTGCATATATCTTTTTATAAATATGATATAAACGAGCATACTATATATAGCTGCAAAGCAGAAACAAATAGTTTCTAGTTTGTTGAAAGAGAAATATATTATATTCCTTTCTTTTTTCAGTTCTTTGTCTACATGTGAGTTTCATAACAAAAAATTCAAAATTAGAATTCTCCATTGCTGTCCTCCCTTTTTTAAAATGGGGGACTCTGATTTAAGCTTTGTGACCATTATTCTCTCATTTATTACTTTCGCACTGTCTTTATTTCCACAAGAGTTGCCAAAGTTGCTGATTGTGTTATTCCTTACACTTTGTTTTATAGGCTCAATATCAGGTTTAATCATCATTTTCAACAGCAAATATCATTAAAGTGCTCAAAAAAATACACATGCATTCATCAGAATAATTTATAATCAAACTCATTATTTTTTATTTTTACAATAGAAAAAATAATCACTTGAATTTACAAGCTTAAACTTTTTTTTCTTTTTTTATCATTATTATAAGCTTCTTCTCATTGAAGCAATAGCTAAGAATAGTAATACAATTTCATTCAAGCTAAAGTTAGAGTACAACAGCCTAAACATAAATTCCATCATTAAGGGAGGGATCATTAACCAATTTTATAGAATATTTCACCAGTTTTCTATTTACAAAGAGGAATGGATGATGTCATTGCAATGGTGCCAAAAACTTTAAAAAATATATATAAAGTACCGGTCCATCTTAATATCATGGTACAGCACATCCATCATAGAGGGCAAACAATATACACTTTAAAAATACAAGGCCCATTAAGTACACACTATATCATTTGTATTCCTTTTTTTCTTCTTTAGATAAAAACCAGCATAACGTAGCATATACAATTTTTGGCTCAACTTGGGGGGGAGGGGGGGGTTAGTGAGCACTAAAAATATTTTTCTTTCTCTTTTTACTCAACACCTCCCCTCCCCCCCCCCCCCCCCCCCATTTTGAGCAAAAGAAATTTGCATAAGATATTTATTTTACTGGTACGTGTTTGGCGGGAGGTTTTTTAATAAACCAGGAGACTCTACATCGTTTGCGGGAGAGCGGGAGGATGGACGAGGTGGCCGGAGTCTCTCGCCAAATGCGGGAGGGTTGACAGCCCTGTGTTCATTGAACACAAGCTGTTTCTTAAAGAAATTTGTAAATTTGTATATGTTGGGCACATTATAATCATATATTAAAAGTACAACATCATAATATTGACTGAAAAAAGGTGGACATAATATTGTACATAAATATCACACACATATATACAGTATATGCACTGGTGGATGGGGAAGGGGGGCACAATAAGTCTATGCTCCTTTTTTACTCTTTTTGTTTTAACCCCTGCTAATGCTTTTATGGGGGGAAGGAGTTAATGGTCACATACTTTCAGAATTGCCCCCCCCCCCCCTCCCCTTTACTTACACAATCCTGGATCTGCCTTTGCAGTATGTACATTTTAAAAGAATTTGAAGAAAACAAATGGCAACTGATAGAATGAAGATTTAAGTAAATGCAATTACAATATTTTCAGATCTACTTACAGTCCTGCTATAAATAGATCCATTTGAAATTGCTAATGTTTTTTACCTTATAAGTGTATATTTACATTTTTTGAAATTTCTTATTTCAGTTTATCTCAATTGTTAAAAGTTATTGACAGCCTGCATAATATACAGCATTTAAAAGTATACACAATTCTGAAACTGTGAAAGTTAAAAAACAATCGGGACAGATTAAATTCCATTTGGCATGTAAGAAATATATTGCAGCCAAACCAATAATGCAAAAAAAAATATTACACGATTTCATAAACACAAGACTAAGACTATGACACATTTCACACACACAATTAAAAAAAAAAGTTCAATGCAATTCAAATTCAAACTGATTTCATCAATGATTCTTTTGTGAAAAAAATAATTTCCAAATTTGACAGGTGGATTTTCTACAGAGAAATGGAGATATTCAAATTGTATACTATAATGCTGTAATACTTTCACTCATTTACAGTACAATAACTATTGATTCCTTATGATAAACTCTCAAATAAACCTATCAACAGCACAAATCTGTTGTGGTGTACATAGCCGTGGTCTACTACTAGAGTTCACAATACTCATAGATTGTACACACTAACCGTTCATACTAAAACACATGATTATAATTTTCATTGTCATATTTACTTCAAAAAAATATCAGTCACCCTCGTCACTGGGTGCCATGTACAGTACCTGGTTAATAGCAATCACATATGATTTATTAATATATAGTTGATTCATAAGGGCATATATGGTAAGTACATTATTTGTTCATCAAATCAAACATATATATTTCAGTGTCAACGCTACAAATAATGTTGGATTTTTAAATATTTTATCTCTATCTTTTCATCTCTTTTTCCTTCTAAATATCTTTATTTTTATCAAGATTTTTCTCCACTATAAAATTTCAGTACTTGTGTCTTTTTATTACACCACAGTATCATTTCATAATTAAGTCTGAAGTCACAAAGGAAGCAATTTGGACAAATACATCAGCTGTCAGAGCATTTTGGTAAACTACCGGGTATAGAGAAAAGTATTTCATAAACTCTCAAACTATTACTTTAATTGATTCACATAGATTGCAAAAATAAAAAATAATGATGATAATAATTTTCTGGTTTACTTCCAGCCAGAATAAACATGATTAACAATGCAATAAGTACCCTGTAACAATTAAGTAATCTTTAATTCATAAAGTACTATTCAATGAATAACATAATAATGTACTCTATTCAACTAAATTAAATTTGTTTCTCCAATCATTCTAGGTTAGGAATGTTGTTATTTTACATTAAATGATGCATTGTCCTAATAATTCTTTTTATTCATTACTTGCAGCAGTTAAATTAGTTAGTAACAGTAGTTGGTCTCATTTTCAGATTTATAGGTCTCTTGGTATCAGACCTTTATAGCTTTTCGCTGTACCGGTAAATATGTTTTGATGCATTTTTATATTCGAGCTTTTTATATTCGAGCTTGGAAGTTCTGGAAGGATTCCAAATTAGCTCTTTCAATGATGAGATGGGCTTGATTTGAATTGAGAAAAGGTTAACAGCCATCTGCATGATCCCACAATATACATGTACAGCAAGGGGATGTGCTTGGCTGCTGCTTGGCTATAGACCGGTATTCACAAAAGCCAGCCTAAATTAATGTTCTTGCAAGTCATCTGGTGTGGGCAGATACAGGAGTAGATCCAGCTCCTTTTTTGTGTGTGCAGATGACATATAGCTATAGCTGTTATTCAGAATGTAGATGTTAAAACATTTGGGTTTACCAAGCAGAGCCCATAGGGAATTTGATTTTTGTTTCCTTCATGGAGAAAGCGGGGAGATGGGGGAGGGGGGGGGGGGGGGTAAATCCACACGTAAAATAATAGCTAAAACGAATGGTGAGTAACGATAAAAGACCAATGGGAAGACTCCCCTCCGATAGCATCAAAGTGGAACAATCAAATCAATCATGGATATCACCAATAGAGAAATATTTTGGTTCATTTTACCAAAGAAAGGGTTTTACTCTGGGAAGCTTTTGTTGACAAATCATAAGAATTTACATCTTTAGGTAGAACATTTTTTTAAATATCGAAAGACAACATTCTGGCTGATCTCCTGTCTCCACTAGTTGACAAGCTAGATCATCATGTCAATAAGAGGTTGATAAACTTGATATGGTGTGTTCTACCAATTCAAGATGATCTTTCAGGGGAACAACAGAAAGGGGCCTTGAGGGTCCAGATTCCCTTAGTTTTGCTTGTTAGAGATTTCTGGAACTGGACCTCCCCTATAAAAAAAAATTAAAAAAGTATTGGACCCTAAACCACATCCCCTGAGGGGATTCACAGGCACCAGATGAACAAGCCTGAACTCTGGTCCCCCTTCTAACTTCATTGCAAAGACTACAAAAGGCAACTATCTTGTCTGACACCTTCAAACACATTTCCAACAATGCAACTAACAGATCAAATCAAAGACATCCGATCATCATCCTCTACCCCTGGACCCTGTTTCATAAAACTTGATATCAAAAGCAAGTTACAAGCTACTGTTATAAGCTACTGAAACCATGGCATCTGATTGGCTGAGAGCAAATTTTTCATAGAAATTAAGCCTTTGTTATTGAAAAAAAGTTTTATGAAACAGGCCCCTGGTTGTAAATAGAATACTTGGCAGTCTTCAAGGTCAGGGTTGTTGCCAGTGCATCACATGCTGGATGCTAATACCACACATGGAGACTCTAGAATGAGAAGATTAATGGTAAATTCCAAGTGCCGAAGAAAGAGATTTAAATGGATACTTTCAATCTCCAAAATGTTTTGATCCTCCGTAAACCATTCCCATTAGATTGCTGCCAGGGCAAATAACTACCGGGTAGTGCAAACAAATCTCTAATGAGAATCCTGCCCAAGGGATACCGGCTATGTCTGTATTCCTGACACCCTTGATGATTCAGGAATCACTATCACTAGCGGTCTCAGCAGGGATTCCTTCATACCTATCTACAATAGCTACACAGTCATCTCTTCCAATTGCTCTAAGTGCAATCCGCAAATCGTCCAACAACCTGACAATTTGCTTTTCCTCTGCTACGGAAAGGATAGCAAATGCTGGTAGGTGTACATGAATGAGGGCTGCCTCATCGTATTCTTGATCCAATTTCCAATACCTGGACAGGTCCATCCAATTCTTGACACCTATTTTCTCATCCAACTTCACAGACAGCTGCTTTTTTAATTGGAAGGGAATTACACTTTTGCTTTCAACAAGTCCATCATGTGAACTATGTCGTTCCATTCTTTCAGGGAAATTCACAGTCAAATTGTTTACGTAATATTGGTTGATGGCTGAACTACTGCCCCCTGGAGCTTGTGTAGCATTGGACTGGTTGCGGTTGGCGATTGCAATGGCAGTGGTTGTTCCTTCATGATTAGATGGCCCTCCATAGTCAGGCACATCCCTTCTCTTCATGGGAACCCTGTCCTTTGACCACATTTGACTTGATGCTTCCATTTCGTTAGCCCTAAGGATGCTCTGATGTGTCTCACCTAGACTCACTGCACCTAGAGAAGTTTCAAGCATCTGTGTGGCTCCTGGCTGAGCAGGAGGAAAACTGAAGTGTCCTTCAGTAGTTGGAAAGTTTTGCTGACGATATCCCATTCCAGGAGAAATGCTAGCTCCTGTGAACGACAAGAATCTGTTGGCAATATCTGGAGGAGGTGGGACTTCTGGTAGCTGCAACTGCAATGAGCTGAATCCGATTGACTTTGTTTCTTCTTGTGGCACTGACAGCTTTTCTTCAAATCTTGCTTGATCTGCTACACACCCTGGTCCTTCAGGAGAGTCAATCTATAAGCAAAATAAATTAATGCATCCGTAAGTGACAAGATTGGTTTTAATTGTGCCATGTATATAAAGATAATGGCAAAAATTTATACAGGCAAGGCCTACTAACTATCTTAGATCATAGGTGCTTTAGGATATGTTTTTTTAATTCCCAAGTAATAGAATATTGTATTAACCTTCCAGCCGATAAAACATCTATGAAGATGGCTCATCCGCATTTCTTTAAAAGGCTTTGATATTTCATTGCTCTGTTTGTGAGCAATATATTCATTAAACGTAAGTTAATTTATTGGCATAAAACAGTTTTGCTCAGTGATATATTTACCAAATACACACAGGTCATGCTCATACAAGCATAGTACATCTTTAATGACATAATATACTTCTTTGTACTATTAAAGAGTGAGCAAAAAAGCAATTTAAAGCCATTAACAGAATGAGTGCATTTCCTCTTCAAACCTCCTAGATGCAAAGAGGAAGCAAACCAAAATAAAATATTCCACAAATACAACAGGCCTCTCTCTGTCCCTCCCTCACTCTAGTCGGTAACTCAACTAGGGTTAGAAACTGACTGTCAAGCAACTGTTTCCAGAAAATTTTACAATTTTACAGATTTCCATAGAAGTAATAATGATACTGGGCGATTACTTGAAATGCATTCCATATGAACCAAGTTTTTTCTTCATTTATTTTACCCCAGAAATTATAAGAAAATGTCTTGTTACTACATGTACCATTGGACCATTGGCTCTTATAGGTATCACTACAGTATAAAGTAAATGGTCATGTCAATATATCTTTCATTTTTATAAAAAATAAATGGATAAAAGACTTATATATCAGTCACTAAACCAACTACAAATTGACTAAAAAGACAACAAATTCTTGGCCATTAAGGGTAGTGTAATTATTTGTTTAATTATTTGTTAGTCTGGTGTCGGTCTCATTGATATGATCAAGGTTTTAATAATAATAATAATAACAATATTTATAAAGCGCAACATATACATCTCTAGAGATGCTCAAGGCGCATACAATTAATTTAAATTAATATTCAACATACTTAAGATTAAAGAAATATTAAATGTTTTAAGTTGTGTGGGACACATTTCACAGAGTCGTCCTACTGACAAAACTGTCATTTCACTCACCATAACATCATGAGCGAATGATAGAACCACCTTGCTATCATTATCCACTTGCTGGATGTCTATGTTGCACTTGAAATCCAGCTTCTTTCCTTCGTTGGCGAAGAGAAGCCCACAGGTGTTAAGGTCACAAGCCCACATCTCTCGAAATGGCACCTGAATAAAAAGAAAAAAACAGTGCAATAGGATTTGCTGATTTCAAGGTGATAGTACACCTTGTTATATCTAATATGGTTATCAGTTTGAAATTTGTTCATCAAACTAGATCAGGGGTGATGCCTCTCATATAAAGCAGCCTGTTTAAAAGGAAAGTGCAAAATATAGACCACTGAAGTACTGTCAACCATAGCTGAATCAAAATGTCAACACTATTGAATACGGTACTTCCAAACCAAACCAAACCAACGCAAAGCTGACTGGGCAAGTTTGGTGTAATATAGATTGTTGTGATACAAATACATGGATTCTTTTTAACATAAGTTTGAGACTATATTTTCATTATTTTGGATTTCTTCAGTTCGGGTAATAAAATCATCTATTCAACATGTCAACTTAATATACTTAATAGACAAAATATCACTATATTACCCTGACAATTTGAAAAAAAAAAAACAATTTTCAACTCTTCTTGTTATGGATTGATAATATATAACCAAACCCAATCGAAAATATTCAACAACACTAGGCTTCTGACTTTACTCAACAGTAAATTCAGCTAGTATTATGCATGCAGACATGCTATCAATTTGTCTATAAATCATCTCCACTTTGTACTTACTTCAATAACTGGAGGAGTGCGGAGGACCCAGCCTACTGTATTCCATGTCATCTCCATATAAAGGCGCCCTTTGTTCTTCAGCAGCACATAGGAGTGATAACTCGTCAGACGTACACCTTGAAGTTCTTCCTCTTCTTTTTTCACTCTCTAGAATATATCATACAATTTAAAATTTAAATGAAGGCAAAGTATTGAAACATAATGGCTTTCTTTCACTTTAATTAATCTTACTTTTTAAAGGAAAAGATGTGATTCCCAGAAGCATGTAATTCTTCATTTCAACATTACAACTTAATTTCTATAACTTTTTTAATGTATATTACAGACATAAGTTTGATTTACATTCTCTAAATCATTCTGAAATTTTGTAAGAATGTTCAAGGTTTACACGAGGGAGATGTAGCCTAACTCTTAGAATAAAGAAAGATGTAAAGAAAAAGAGTTTTACAACTTTGGAGAGGAAAACAAAATGGGGCTTTATTTCCTTTACAACCTCTTATTCATTTCACTTAATTAAACCTTGTCTCCTTTTAACCTCTTTGACAGCCTCAAAAATCCATGATGATGTTCCTTTTATTGCTTCTGAACCATCAATAAATCATAATCTTTCTTCTGTGGTAATTTTCTTGTATTTCTAAATACTCCTATTTTCCACCTGAACAACCTCTGAATTCTAAAAAATGTATGGACTCTTTTTACATGCTTAACCATTGTTCCATCTCTACAAGTATTTCATTTTACCTCCCTCACAGCCTCCAGATCATTAAACATGTGGAGCCTAATCTTCTGGTCCTGTTTGGCAGAGATAGGTGAAGCGTATGGAACAATACGGATCTTCTTAGCCTGCACATCAGGGCGGCCATCCTCAAATGCCCACGTCAGGTAACAGAAGTCATAAACTTTGACATCGATCCTCTGCTGCTTGAATGAGAAACTATTGCCCAGGAACCTGCACTGTGACCATTCTGGTTTTCCATCTGTAATTATAAGCGTAACACATGATGCACACAAAACTTTGTGAAATATTGTGGAACACATGCAGATGACACAACTCATCTTTTTATTCTTTATTGTTGTATTTCAAGTTATGGCATAAAAATTGTTTCCTATCCAGACCCATCTCTTTTTTTTTTCTTCTTAAGCACACATGGACTCTATACATGTCAGTGATACGGTACTACATGAGCAACAAACACTGATATCATCATCATTAACTCTGTCTTGTTTGTCATCCTCCAGACTGATGAAATGCATAATTTATCATACATGATGTTCACTCCAAACTGAATTTATCTTACTACATTAGACCCTGCAATCTATACCGGGATTTAGCTAGCAAATGGTTTTATACGATCAACAGACTATTATCATCATGAGTTGTAACTCACCATTTACATGATGACTGCTGTAAAGAACAGGCCTGATCTGCTTCCCCTTGGAAGGGTTCCATTCTAGACAGTGAGGTAGACTCAAGGTTACAGGCCTGCGGAACTTCAAACCTGAAGGTTGGCAGCTTAAGATGGACGTCATCTGACAATCAGTCCCAAAAGAGGGCCAGAGACGTTTGTTCCAGACTAGACCGAGCTCAATCTTGGTCCTCTCTGCCACAGCCCCTCTTGGTATGGTCAGAACATTGCCAAAGATCTCTAGCTGACCCCCTTCTGGGCCTATTATAGCGCTGGTGATGGGTCCACCGATAGGCCCATGGTTTCCATCAGTTCCTTTAAAACTATCAGGAAACAGAAGACCAGGATCTTCAAAAGGACTAATCAGACTACTCGGACGGCCTTGACTGTAGTCATCTGGGTACTGGTGGAAATCCAGTTGGAGAGAGGTGTCATAGGTTGACTGAAGACTTGCCCACCTTGGACTGGGAGGAAGTGCGCTGTTTATGCCAGAATACGATTCTTCTGCCCACCTCTTGGGTTTTGAACCTTGGGCTCCATCGATCTGAAACAAAAACAAGGAAAAGTCTAAAGTGAGCACAAAAAATGCATTTTTACACATGTAGGCACACTTTATTTGCTATATATATTTCAAACCATTTCCATCTGATTATACAGTATTCAGGATCTTAGGATCAGATGGCTACTACATCCCTAGCTCCTCAAACAGTCCTTCTTCCCAAGGACTGTTAGGGCATGAAATGCTCACATTCAGCACAATCAATGCCTCTTCTCCTTGAGCCTTCCGTCAAAGAAGACCGAGCTAAACTAAGACTTTTTACTTGCACCTTATAAATATCATGCACGCTGCACCAAACTCAGCAACCCACCAGGGAAGAAAATACACGGGGGCCTGAGGCGAATTAGCCCCCGAAATGCCCAAAAGAGCCCCCGAAAGTAAAAAAAGAGCCCCAAAAAATTTGCATAGAGTTCAATGCAAAACAATTAAAGAGTGTTATTTTCATGCAAGCAAGCTTGAAGAGTAGCCCCTGAATTTTTTAAAATAATTTTTCCCTGCAACCCACACACACCGAGACAACTATCTGTAAGAATCTTCAAACCTGAAGGAGGCAGATGTAAACTGAAGAAGAAAAAGAAGAAACCTCACAAGAGCGGGATTTGCTGAAGCCTGTCTCAGCAAAATATACCAGGATTAAGGTAACTTCCCCACAGCCATAGTTGTATTTGTATAGAATTAGATTTATAATTATATATTTAGTCTATTAGAATGAATAAAATAAACAAACAATGAATGACTAATGAAACATTAAAATTAAAAAGACAACAAATTCATATTCACCCCATTGAAACAAAAACAAAACAAGAACATGAAAAAGAAAGAAAAAACAATTAATATTAATCAACACCGAAAATTAGTGGCATGCATGACTCGTGTCGTGAGTGAATGCATCTGTAAAAATTCTATGCTGACTAAAATGAGTATGACTATGAGCTAGACTTTTACTCACCACTGTCCTTTGTTGTGTAGAAACTTGAGAGTGATCCTGTATGTAGTATGAAGATGACAATGGCGATCGCGATGTGTGTTGATCAATATATACAATGTCGAGTGTAACACGTTGAAGAAGAATTGTAGAAATTGACACTCCTAAATGTTGGGGAACAGAGGGAGTGTTCGTAGTAAATGTCCCCGACGACTATATACAAAATACTAGACTGAAGACTGAAGAAGTGGAGTCTAGTTGTGGCAAGAGTTGGTAATATAAACGCTATCTAATAACCGGAGGCCTCGGCTAAAGTACGAGAAGCGGATCGCGTTCTTCTAAAGTTGTGGCGAAAATGAAGTAACGTAAATATAAACACCTCGGGCTAGCACAAGCGTAAATCAAAATATGCTAGCCCAGGAAGAAAGTACACGAAAATAACCACTGGCGCGTTGTAAATAAACCGCGTATTCCAAGTGAAATAAGTGTCAGAATTGAAGTCATGAGATGTCGAGTCGCGAAGAGAAAACAAGCAGTTCGCTATTAACAGTTGTCGTGAAGAAATCACACGTGTGTACTAGTGGAAATCCAACGGAAAACGCTACGCTATGTCGCCGTAGCTGCTGGATGAAAAATCGCGAAGATCGCTATAAAAGTGAATCAACCCAATACGTGATGATCTTACGAGATCATGCAGGCTAAGTACCGAAAACCCCAGCTCCGTGGCGAAAACGTGACCAGCGGAAGCTGTGATTGGTCACATTACGAAAACAAACCATGGCGACGAGATATGTGAAGGCAGGTGCCAAAATGTGTCAAGAATGTGAAACATACGACGTCGCAGGAAAACTGCATAAATTATCAGCGTAAATTTCTCAAAAGTTGTCGGCACAACAAGGCAATATCAAAACATTACATAAAGTTCGTTGACACTATAATGGAGCATAAATTCACTACATATAATCCCCCTCTAGATTGTTGCTTGAGAAGATATGAAAAAGGAAGCAATCGATGAAGATATACAAGTAGTGTTCAACTCACTGCAAAATACTGTACAAAACGTGCAGGCCAATGAACGTGTCTCCCTGACCTGGTCGTCTTCACTGGAGGAGGAGTAGGCGTTGCAGAAACAGGAGGGCGTACATCCTTCAAACGTGATGTAGGAGCCTTGACAAGAGGAGGAGCCTTGACAAGAGGAGGAGCCTTGACGGGAGGAAGAATCTTGTCAGAAGGAGGAAACTTGTCAGAAGGAGGAACCTTAGAAAACTCTGAATCGATGTATGCCGGCTTCAGTCTGTCGACACTGACACTACCATGTTTTCCACGCACATCGAGAGTGAAAAACTTGTCAGAACGGCTAAGAATCTGAAAAGGACCATCATACGGAGGTTGTAGCGGCTTCCTCACAGCATCATGTCGCACGAAAACATGTGTACAAGTAGATAAATCAGGATGAACCTGTGACTGACGTTGAGAAACACGCGGAGGCTGAGCTCTCAAGTCCTGCATCTGTTGCTTGAGTCTATCCACGTAATCGCTGAGATCAGCACAACTGCTAGTCTGACTGGGAGCAACAAATTGCCCCGGCAACCGAATGGTGGTCCCGTAGACGAGCTCGGATGCACAGCAACCCAAGTCAAATTTCACAGTCGTACGAATACCCAACATGACGAGAGGAAGGGTCTCAGTCCAGCGAGCGTTAGAATGAGCTTTGAGTGAAGCTTTCAGTTGGCGGTGGAAACGTTCCACAAGTCCATTAGAAGCAGGATGATAAGCTGTAGTCCTAGTACGCTTGCTCCCTAACAGGTCGGTGAGAGACTGAAACAACTTGGACTCAAACTGGCTACCTCTATCTGTGGTAATAGTGGAGGGAACCCCGTAAAGAGCAACCCAGTTGGCGACAAAAGCCCGTGCGACGGACTCTGCTGTTATGTCCTTGAGTGGTATAGCTGCAGGCCAACGAGTAAACCTGTCTATGCATGTAAGTAGATATGCATAGCCCTCTGAAGGAGGAAGAGGTCCTACCAAATCTATATGAACATGGTCAAATCTGGCATCCGGAGTCGAGAATGTGCCCAATGGTGCCCTCGTATGACGGTGTATCTTACACTGCTGGCACTTAAGGCAAGTTCTGGCCCACTCCCTCACATCAGTGTTTATGCTGGGCCACACGAAACGGTCGGTGACCAAACGCTGAGATGCTCTGATACCAGGGTGTGACAAATCATGAAGAGCACTAAAAACTGTGCGCCTGAACGATGGAGGGACGTAAGGACGAGGATTGCCCTTAGTAGTATCACACAAAATAGTACCAGGTGAAGAAGGAAGAGGTATGGCGTCCAGATGAAGAGACGAATGTCGTAAACTATCAAGTTCCAAATCAGACTTCTGAGCTTCAGCGATAGCCTCAAAATCGATGACGGAGGATGCATCTATATGTAGAGCATGGATGTCAGCTCGAGAAAGGGCGTCAGCTGCTGTGTTGTCTTTCCCACTAATATGACGCAAGTCAGTAGTGTACTGGGAAATGAAATCCAAGTGTCTGATCTCTCGTGGCGAATACCGATCAGGCTTGGCGTTGAAGGCATGAACTAGTGGTTTGTGATCAGTATACACACAGAAATGCCGACCGACGAGAAGGTGGGAGAAATGCTTGATGGCTAAGTAGATGGCCAGAAGTTCTCTGCCAAAAGTTCCATATCGAGTCTCTGCAGATTGGAGACGTTTGGAGAAGAAGGAAAGTGGCTGCCACTCCCCATGAACCAGCTGCTGCAAAACTGCCCCCACCCCATAGTCCGAGGCATCGGTAAGTAGACAAACAGGAACGTCTGACCTGTGATGAACCAGAAGAGTAGCACGCGATAAAGCCGACTTCGTCTCGTTGAAAGCTAAAAGTGCCTCAGCGTCGAGCTCGATTGGTCGATTCTTCTTCTTCTGATTCTTGAGTAGGTCGGTGAGTGGACGAGCAATGTCTGCGCAATGGGGTACAAAACGACGGTAAAAGTTCACCAACCCCAAGAATTCCCGCAGCTTACGTAGAGAAGTGGGTGGTGGAAACTCCTGGATAGCAACTACCCGGTCTGGAAGAGGTGATATGCCTTTCTCATCGATATGATGACCCAGAAAGGTGAGGCTAGAAACTGCGAACACACACTTGGATGGGTTGATTACGACACCGTGTTGAGACAAACGGTCAAAAAGCTGCTTAAGATGCCGCTCGTGCTCATCCATATCCGTACTGCTAACTAGAAGATCGTCAATATATGCATAGACGAACGGCAAACCCCTCAAAACTTCATCTATGAATCGTTGAAAAGTCTGTGCAGCGTTTCTGAGTCCAAATGGCATGCGGATGAATTCAAAAAGGCCAAAGGGTGTCGTAATAGCAGTCTTGGCAATGTCACCTGGTTCTACCGGTACCTGATGATAGGCACGAACCAAGTCCAACTTGGAAAAAACCTGCTTGCCCTGAAGTGCACCAGAAAAGTCTTGTAAGTGAGGTATAGGGTATCTGTCAGGAACCGTGGAGGCATTGAGAGCACGATAGTCCCCACAAGGACGCCACTCACCTGGCTTCTTCTTGGGAACCATATGCAGAGGTGAGGCCCAGTTACTTGAAGATGGCCGTATGATTCCAAGCTCCTGCATATGCTGAAACTCTGCACGGGCGATCTCGAGGCGATCTGGCGCAAGGCGACGAGGCCGAGCCGTAACTGGAGGACCATGAGTGACTATGTGGTGAGTGGTAGCATGCTTCACTGAGATGTCGTTGTAGGTAGGACGAACTATGTCCGGATAACCTTGAAGAAGGGCGGTAAACCGTGACGGTGTAGCAGTAGCTTGTCGGACATACATGGGGCTAATGGTACCCGTGAATGAACCGAAACCATGCACAGAAAGGCTAGTAGTCCTATCGATAAGCTTGCGGAACTTGACGTCAACCAGTAAACCGAAATGGTCCAGGAAATCAGCTCCAAGAATAGGCGTCGATATGCTGGTCACAATAAACACCCACTTAAATGTCCGGCGAAATCCCAGGTCGAGTGAAAAAAACCGCTCTCCGTAGACTTGTATAGGGGTACGGTTAACAGCTTCAAGCTCTATCTTGGAGTGAGAAGGTAGAGAAGAAAATGATTTCCCAAGAACAGACCGTGGGAAGATACTGACCTCGGCACCAGTATCTACTAAAAAACGAGTTCCGGTTTGCTTGTCAGTAATATAAAACAAGCGACTCTCTGGGTTCGGACCGACACTACTAGTCGCTTCAATATGTCGGTCTAGTCGTTTCCCTGAACAGGACGAGGAGTAGACTGATGAGAAGAAAATGTACAAGGTAATAAACACCTGTGAGCCTTGGTACCAAAATTAGAGTGATACCAACAATAACCGTTCTTATCTGGCTGTCTGCGAGACCTGCTCATTGATCTGCTCTTCGACTGTCGAGAGTTGGCCTTGGCACCACGTTCACTGGACCTGCCACGCTCTTGAATGTTCGCGGTCAACGCCTGTACCTGTAGCGTCAATTGATGGACTGAAACCTGTAAATCCTTAACAGACACACTATCGGAACTACAAGCACATGCTCCTGTGGTACAAACCGTAGCTGACTGACTGGGTGTAGCAAAACTAGTAGTAGCCGCAGGCTGAGAAACTGTAGCTAAAAAAGGTGATGGTGCTGCTACCTCAACAATCTTATCGGCGATTAAAGCTAACTGTTCGATTGAAACTTCTTCACTCGTAGATGCAAGAATTAACTGTACATTATTGGGCAATCGCTGTAAAAACAACTGTTTCAAAATGTTATCCTCTAGGGAAGACTCACCCAAGAGCTGCCTCATGCGACGCAGAAATTGACTCGGTTTCCGGTCACCTAGTTCTTCCGAGATAAGAAGTTGGTGTAGACGGTGCTGTTGAGATGCCGAAGTGCGCTTGATAAGTTCAGTCTTAAGTGAAGTATACCGTTCTGTAGTAGGCGGACTGATCAAAAAATCACGAACTTCTTGCGCGATCTCTGGCTGCAACGAACCAACAACATGTGCAAATTTAGTATTTTCTGCTGTAATACCTCTGGTTAAGAATTGTGCTTCCACTTGTGCGAACCACAGGGACGGATCGTTCGGCCAGAAAGGCGGAAGTTTAAGACCGACAGCTCCAGCAATGCTGGGCGAAGAGGAAGAAGTAGAAGTATCACCGGTAGTGGTAGGATCGACTGGTTCTGGAAGATCAGGCATAACGATGTTGATAATGATAACACACAGCGAGTAAAAACGGATCACGTCGGGGTCACCAATGTAAAAATTCTATGCTGACTAAAATGAGTATGACTATGAGCTAGACTTTTACTCACCACTGTCCTTTGTTGTGTAGAAACTTGAGAGTGATCCTGTATGTAGTATGAAGATGACAATGGCGATCGCGATGTGTGTTGATCAATATATACAATGTCGAGTGTAACACGTTGAAGAAGAATTGTAGAAATTGACACTCCTAAATGTTGGGGAACAGAGGGAGTGTTCGTAGTAAATGTCCCCGACGACTATATACAAAATACTAGACTGAAGACTGAAGAAGTGGAGTCTAGTTGTGGCAAGAGTTGGTAATATAAACGCTATCTAATAACCGGAGGCCTCGGCTAAAGTACGAGAAGCGGATCGCGTTCTTCTAAAGTTGTGGCGAAAATGAAGTAACGTAAATATAAACACCTCGGGCTAGCACAAGCGTAAATCAAAATATGCTAGCCCAGGAAGAAAGTACACGAAAATAACCACTGGCGCGTTGTAAATAAACCGCGTATTCCAAGTGAAATAAGTGTCAGAATTGAAGTCATGAGATGTCGAGTCGCGAAGAGAAAACAAGCAGTTCGCTATTAACAGTTGTCGTGAAGAAATCACACGTGTGTACTAGTGGAAATCCAACGGAAAACGCTACGCTATGTCGCCGTAGCTGCTGGATGAAAAATCGCGAAGATCGCTATAAAAGTGAATCAACCCAATACGTGATGATCTTACGAGATCATGCAGGCTAAGTACCGAAAACCCCAGCTCCGTGGCGAAAACGTGACCAGCGGAAGCTGTGATTGGTCACATTACGAAAACAAACCATGGCGACGAGATATGTGAAGGCAGGTGCCAAAATGTGTCAAGAATGTGAAACATACGACGTCGCAGGAAAACTGCATAAATTATCAGCGTAAATTTCTCAAAAGTTGTCGGCACAACAAGGCAATATCAAAACATTACATAAAGTTCGTTGACACTATAATGGAGCATAAATTCACTACACATCCAACACCAATGAACAAGTCAACATAAACAAAAATATATAGAGGTCTAGAGGTCTAGTCTAATCTTTATTATTTATAAATATAATCACCTCATCAAAACCGCCACCTTGATCTTGACTGTGGAACATTCTTTCAAGTCGTTTTAATATCACCATCAAGTCATCAAAAGGCAGCAGCAGAGCGCTAAACCAAGTCTGAGGGCTTGAAGTCGGGCCTAGGCTAGCGCTATGAGCTGTGGTTCCAATTTCCCCCATGCACGGGATCGGGAGCGGCAAGGCGGCAGGCGATAGGTGTATGCATCAAGGATTCCGAATCCCACACTGTACTCAGCTCATGTCTTAACTCCTCTTAGGCTCTTACTCTTAGCTCATCGAAGAAAACAAGCCGAACCAAATTCATTGCTGCCAAGTATAGTAATCCAAAGTGGAAGCATTCGACCAGATTTCAACCGTTGTATGCATTTACCTTATCAAAATTTATATCCAAATTTTGCCACAACACAAGCTGTCCACACAAATAACAGCATGCATTCTCTTATGCACTACACTGCGCATATAATGTTACGCATAATTATGTTCAGAGATCTACGTCATATGGGATTCCCCTTTTTCATGTCGCGGTGTGTGACGTCACAGAAAACCCCCTACGATATTTTGGATCCAATGCTATTAGCAGTAGTAGTAGTAGTAGTAGTAGTGGTAGTCAGGGGCGGATCTAGCTTTTTGCTAAGGGGGGGGGGGGTTTGACCAAAATAATGACGATGCGGAGCATCGTCAACGAGCCGCGAAGCGGCGAGCCGATTTTTTGGGGGGTGTTTATTTGAACCCCGTAAATGATGTTTTCCTGGCATCTATTAACACAATGGAGACCATAAAAAGCAGTGCATGATAACGTCTTTTTAAATCAAGTAACAGTTTAATACACAGTTATATCCAGAGTTATCATGTGTTTGGTTAAGTTACCAGATGAGTTGAATATCTTCTCACAATATTTGCACTTGAAAGGGTTTCTCTCTACAGCGTGCGTTCTTTTTTCTTTTCTTTTTTCTTTTTTTTTTCCTTTTTTTTTTTTTTTTTTTTTTTTTGGGGGGGCCGCCCAAGGGGGGGGGGTTTGAACCCCCTAAACCCCCCGTAGATCCGCGCCTGGTAGTGGTAGTGGTAGTGGTAGTGGTAGTGGTAGTGGTAGTGGTAGTGGTAGTGGTAGTGGTAGTGGTAGTGGTAGTGGTAATGGTAGTGGTAGTGGTAGTGGTAGTGGTAGTGGTAGTGGTAGTGGTAGTGGTAGTGGTAGTGGTAGTGGTAGTGGTAGTGGTAGTAGTAGTAGTAGTAGTAGTAGTAGTAGTAGTAGTAGTAGTACAATCGTAACAATTTCTATAAGATTTCCCCGCATCCTCATAATCACTTGAATCAACAGGAACATCAGAGTTCGTCAACAATTTTACCTTTCTCGTCCGTTTTTTTTTCTTCAAATATTCCTTCCGAGCTTGGTGTCCTTGCTTACTCTGACCATGCTCTGACTGTTACTTGATTCACTTAGTAGAGGTAGAAATAGTAGTAGTAATAGTAGTAGTAGTAGTATTAGTACTCTCTAAAAAAAAAATCGAGTGATCACGGACATCACTCCTCTGTAGAGTGAAAATGTAGTGAAAATAGAGTGAACATTCACTCTTTTCTTCTTAGAGAGCACTCTAAAATCAATCGATTTTCACTCCTAAACAAGTGATCACGGACGTCACTCCCAAGAAAGTGAAAATAGAGTGAAAATTCACCTTTTTTAAAAAAGAGAGTAGTAGTAGTAGCAGCAGCAGTATAGTAGTAGTAGCAGCAGCAGTATAGTAGTAGTAGCAGCAGCAGGAGTAATAGTAGTAGTAGTAGCAGCAGCAGGAGTACAGTAGTAGCAGCAGCAGCAGCCGAGTTAGTCTCAAACTTAATAGATACGTATGACCATCACAGAATAAAGAGAATCTGTTCACTATTGAACTTGCAATCTATCCGTCTTGAGCCATTATCAGGCTCCTATTTTCTATATGGAAAAATCGTAATAATTATCATTAGGGAAAGCAGCAACATCCTTTGCGAAACATGACTGACAGGAAAACACTCTTGATAATTGACCTATATATGATTTTTTTTTTTTTTTTTTTAAATGAGTGTTTTCCTGTCTGTCAAATAATATGTGCATGAAAGTGAAAGGACGCTCTCCTTCCGCCGAGAACAGTAGGCCTATATTATTGAGAGTAGCTATTATATTATAAACGTGATACGCATTTTATTTTCTAACTTTTTTTGGTACATAATACTCAAGGTGATCCTCACGAGTAAGCCAATACATCAATTTTCGTTTCAAAGACCATGATGAAGTTTCTCAAATATCCTCTAAAATTAAATAAGCACCAAATGATATTTTCTGAAATTTAAGTTGTGTGGGAAATTCTGTTTTTATTGTTTAATTGCATTTTTCACTGTAATAGAGTATCAAAATATAAAAATGAAATAAACGGGGAAGGTTGATTATTAGAATGCGAATATTGTTAAAACCAATAATTTAGCTGCGGTAATATCGAGTAGTGAGAGAGAGGGGGTAACGAATGCAATTCACAAGTTGTGCCTTACAGCAAGTAAATTAAATATGACAATTATATTGATCTAATTATCAAATAATAATGATAACAATAATATTAATACATGTATATGAGATTTGTAAGGGGCCGAATCCACTTTAAAATCGTTTTACTTTGACAAGTGACCCTTCACCTCTTGATAATTGCTCTTTTCCTCTCTGATGAGTGCCCCTTTTTACCTCTAATAGCTACCCCATTAATTGACACGTGCCACTTTTTCTTTCTAATAAATGCTTTATTTCCTTCTTATAGTGCTCCTTCCCCTTCTCGTAATTACTCCTTTTCATCTCTAATAAGTGACCCGTGCCTCTTTTTCTTTTTAATAAGAGCCGCTTCCCTCTTCTCATAAAGCCCCCTTTCACCCCCTTTTCATATCTGATCAGTGCACCCTTTCAGGTGCGATAAGTGCCCCTATTCACCTCTGATAATTTCCCTTTTAACAAGGATAAGTGCCCCTTTTCCTTTCTAATAAGGGACCTATCCCCATTTCATAAATGCCCCTTTTTCACCTCTTTTCACATGTCATAAGTGCCTTTTTTCATCCCTGGTGAGTGCTTCTTTTCAGGTGTATGCAGTGCCCCATTTTCACCTCTGATAATTATCCTTTGTACTTTGACATGTGCTCCTTTTCTTTTCTTATCCCGCCTTTCGGCAAGGTCCCACTTTTCCTCTCATCATTAACGTGCCCCTAATTTAAAGGGACTAAGAGCAATTTCCCCCAAAGCTCATATTTCCATCTCTTCCTCTTCCATCTCCTCCTCAAGTATATTTCTCTTCATCTCTCGTCTTTCTATCTATTTTCATCCAATCATCTAGACATATAAAATTTAACTCTGCAGAAATCGAATCTAGTGTAGGCCTATGCCAAACAAGAAATGGGTTGGCCAAACTAATAATCAACGAGACTGTGTATTCATATGGATTCACCCCATCTACGTTCATATGTTTCATTAAATCAACATAATCATGATGCTCATTAATCATTGTTATTTTTTCTCCATCGATCTTCATCAGTAAGTTTAATCAAAATCAATCATCCCTGTTTATGTAACCCTCAATATTTTCATTTTTTTCTCGTTTTGTTTACATATCATTCGTCAAGCCAGGCTCTGCATTTAGTGTTTGGCAAATAAAACAAATGTCATCGGTATAGCCCCGTGTTCATGAATTCTGTGCACACGTATGCTAATAGTATTCTGTGCACCGAGAAAACTGAAAAAGATTACAAAAATAATATGAGAAAAAGCAAATAAGAATTAGAGATCAAACCGTTTTTTTCCTAATGCAAGTTTTGATTAGCTACAACAAGTCGTATTAAGTGATTGGATCTGATGATACATCGTTTTACGGAGAGTTTGAGAAGACTTGATCTGAAGATGAAGTTAGCTTTGTTTCTCCTTCTCACAGGGGTGATCTTCTTTTCGCTTCTGCTCAATCGTTCCAGTACAGCAACTGATCAGGGTAATATCTGAAATCCTCCAATCTACGAAAGATATGGATATAAGGGTAGGGAAGAGGGGTGATGACGGTGATGGTATGGCGATGTCGGTTGTATTCATGGTGAATATGGAGTAGTGATGTTGATGGTGATGATGGTGGTGATGATGGTGGTGATGATGATGATGGTGATGATGGTGGTGATGATGGTGGTGATGATGATGATGGTGGTGATGATGGTGATGATGATGGTAGTGATGGTGGTGATGATCGTGGTGATGACTAATGATGGTGGTGATGATGATGGTAATGGTAATGAGGGTGTTGATGATGGTGGTGATGATGATGATGGTGGTGATGATGGTGGTGATGATGATGATGGTGATGTTGATGGTATTAATGGTGGTGATGATGGTGGTGATGATGGTGGTGATGATGGTAGTGATGATGGTGGTGATGACTGACGATGGTGGTAATGATTAATGATGGTGGTGATGATGGTAGTGATGATGGTGGTGATGACTGATGATGGTGGTGATGATGGTGGTGATGATGGTGGTGATGATGGTAGTGATGATGGTGGTGATGACTGATGGTGGTGGTGATGATGGTGGCGATGATGGTGGTGGTGGTGATGGTGATGATGGTGGTGATGACTGATGATGATGGTGATGATGGTAGTGATGAAACTGATGATGGTGGTGATGATGGTGGTGATGATGGTGGTGATGATGGTAGTGATGATGGTGGTGATGATGGTGGTGATGATGGTGATGATGGTGATGATGGTGATGATGATGGTGGTGATGATGGTGGTGATGATGGTGGTGATGATGGTGGTGATGATGGTGGTGATCATGGTGCTGATCATGGTGGTGATCATGGTGGTGATGATGGTGGTGACGATGATGGTGCTGATGATGGTATTCTTGGTAAAGATGAAAAGGTGAATATGTAATACCTGGATCCTCTGCAGACATAATGTAGACTGATTTGTGTTGTTTTTATTGTAATATTGTTGTGACAGTGGTTGTTGTTGTTGTTGTTGTTGTTGTTGTTGATGATGATGATATTGATGGCGAAATTGTAAGTGGTTGTGGATGTTGATGATAGTGGTGGAGTTGTAATATAAAATAATGGTTGTGGTGATGATAACTACACTGTAAAAAAATAATAGTCGAAATAACTCAATAAAATTGAGGAAAAGAATTGCCTTATTTTTATTAAGTAAATATTACCTACGGCATCTTAAGTAGAATTTACTTATTTTGCTGAATAAATTTTTACTCAGTTAAATCGAGTTACATTAACGTAAATAATTTAAGTATTGTAATCATTTTAGATAATTTAAAAAAAGCTATGATAGGATTACATATTGCACGATTTGGTACCCATCTAATCTAACAAGTAACATCCACTAATCATTCACTACTTCTATTTAAGATTTAACCGTATATATTATATCTACCACCATCACAAACTATTACATACGCTTCAATTCGACACATATTGAAAGGCTCCAAATTTTATATATACTTGATCGTAGCATCTTAAAAGGAAAATTGGTTGACAATTTCCTGAAATATCAAGTTTTGATTTGTTTTGAACTGGGTAACAATTAAAAATTGTCTTGTCTTTGCTTAGCCATGTTAAATGAATTAGTAAATGTTTTAAAGTCCTTAAATTTTCATTCAACCACAAAAAAGAATTGTTTTATTTAAAAAAGAGTTTAATTTGGTCTTAATGAATATTCATAAATTATGTAAACATTTCTATTACGCACTGCATCGGTCCTTACTTTAAAAAGATAATAATAATCAACATAAATTGTTTGAGTAATACGTATAATTTCTGATTTTGAGTTAAAATTACTAAATTAATACAAGCTGAAATTACTTAAAGTTATTATGTATTTGATTTTACTTAAATATTCCACGTATGTTCTACTAAATTGAAAGTTTGAGTTAGCAAGACTTAAATTTAGTGCGTAAGTGGCAAAACTAATGTTTTCAAGTAAACTCTACATGGAAAAAATACGTAAAAATTACCAATGAACAAATTCTTTTTTACAGTGTACGTTTACTTTATGCAATGCTATAACTCAACATTTGTTTTTTGGGGGAGTATTTACATTGATTCTCTATTAGAATAGCAAGTAATATATTTACAGAATATTTTAACCACTCTGTAGAAATTTTGTTTTTATTTTCTATTTTTATTGAATTGAGATTAGGAAAAGAGTGTTTTAATAGATTGTTTTCAATTAATTACAAGAAGTTAATAATTAACTTTCAAACATTGCTTCGATTTTTTTTTAAACCACTTTACTTTGAATAGGACGCGGTGAAAGAGCTGAGGTGCTGGATTGCCCTGGTAACTTGGAATATCTAAACGACGGGAAAGGATGCGGTTCTCCATCGTGTTTTATCCCCGGCGAGATGTCATGTAAAAGAGCTGCTAGTGCAGGATGTTTCTGCCCAAAAGGTGAAATTTCGTCAACAAAAAAGTGTTTTGCTTTGTTCTTTTGTCTTGGTTTTATTTTGTTTTGTATTTTTGTGCGTGTTTGTTTGTTTGTTCAAGATGGGGAGGTTAAGTCCAAGTTCATATTGAGATAATTTTTATACATTCACTTCAGAGTTATGGGCAAAAATATCGCAATTAAATTTCACTATTACAATATACATGTGTTTTTCCGATATCAGGTCTTAATTGGGTGACTGGCTGGCGTTATAATTTGTGTTTGTTTCTTTATTGGGAGAAGTTTCTTTGTAACAGGTAGTCATACTATAGGCGGGAAAGGAAGGATACTTAGTTTGTATTTGTTAGGGTTATTTGTCTACATTGTGTTACTGACGCACAGGGGTGGAGGGGCGTCTCTCAAAGTGGGAGGGGGGGGTCAACAAAAAGGGTACTTTCTGGGAAAAGGGGGGAGGCGCTTATCTTAAGTAAAAGGGGGCTCTTTTCCTAAGTAAAAAGGGGTACTGTGCCCTGCCCCCCCCGGGTCCGCTGCCTCTGCTGAAGCATGTAAAATTCATCCACCTCAATATGGTGAATTAATTAATTAATTATATATCTTATTCCTTCATAAAATGCAGGAATGGTAATGTGTGGATTGAAGAACCACGCCATCTGCGTCGAAGCATCCGCATGCGGAACGTCTGCTTGTCCAGTGTGTGAGAACGGGTTGAAGTGGTCTGAAGAACAAAGCGGTTGCATCCCTGAATAGTTTAGGCACATTTGCCATGGTAAATAGGGGTTAAATTATAGATAACAACTTTAGGCCCTAAATGAATATAGAAAAAATGTATTTCCTCCTTCATCACGAGTTCAAAAGACGGAGTGAAGAGACAATTAACCAATGACTTAGAAGTAGGCCTGATTTAATTGGTCCCAGTAATAGGTCCAAAAGCGAAAACTGAAATAGTGAGACATTAATAGTTATTTTGATTACAATCTTGATTATCAGCCAAAATGTCAAAATAATCTGTAATAAATATTCGATCCCCATGGGCGTCGATCCTTACTTAATATCTATTGTTCAGAGGGATGAATGAATAGATCACCCCCCCCACCAATGAACAATAGGTATAATACAGATCGACGCTCATGTCGATCACCATGATTGCATTATCCGACCAAATATATATATAGACCCGCTCCATTAGCATACTAGGTAGGTTTATAAAATCGCATGGAAAAATAATTTGTTTTTGGATTCCATTCCGTTTTTGATTAATTCATCAGTAGTGGCATGGGTAACAAATAAAGTGTATTATCATATTTTTCATTGAAAATGTCACAACTTTTACTAATCAAATATGTAAAGGTCGGATAGGAGTTACAAAATCAAAGGAAAAATATTAAGGTAATGCAGATAATTACACAAATATATTGGCACCTTCCATTAAATTATTGACGATAATCCACTTAAACAAAAATGATTTTACTGCTGCTGAAGAATTCAAATTCCCCTGTTAATAATTAATAGAAAATATGACGAAAAGTTTTTAAAGCAGAACTATTATGATAACGAGCAACTTACTACACTGATGAATAGCAAAAAAAAGCCACTCCGTTTGAATATTCATGTAATAGCAAAGTAAAAATGTTATTGCAATAATTAACTGTTGATGATTTGTATCAGATTCATTACACTGGAGTACTTTTATTAAAATAAAGCTGTTTTGAGGTTAAAGTATATGTCGATTTAAAAAAAAATCGGATAGGGGGTTTATGCTTTTTGAAGACCCTACAAATTCATTATTGTCAATAGATATATATATTATATTCTTCGTGTAATTCTAAAATATATCGAAATCGAATTTCAGTTAATGTCACTTTCATCGAAAGTAATACAAAATATGTAATATGTTACTGAAAAAATCCTTTATATTGCGTGTAGCCTAAAAGTGTTTCATCTGTACGGTAGCAAATTATACTTTCTTAAGAATAAACAATTAAATCCAGACTTTAGCGAAGTTAAAAGTACTTATCATAATCCGATACTTCGTACTAATTTGAAAGTAATTTGACCTTGCTATGAACTTTATCCTTACCACAGCTATTAGTTTCTAGAGTTTTGAACAGAAGAGCCGGTTACCAATAATAACTTTAAAATGCTTTAAGTTATGTAGGGTTTGATTAGTATTCGATTATGATATTAGCGTTACTATAACCTTGTTATATAAAGAGAATGTGTGTACACTGTACTGTTATTCAATGTATTTTCTACCGATTATCTTTATTTTCATTATTGGCGCTTTTATACAGTATACAACTCAGATCAACTACTATTAATATTAAGCCACATATTAATTTTGATAAATGAAACAAGGTATATTTTATGATAAGTTTGTAAAGCAAAGAATGATATTTTCACTTTAATTCAATCCAGGCACCGAACAGAAAAACAATCATAATTTTAAGTTTTTCTTGGAAATGCCTCTTTCGCGGAAGTGCAAAAGAAGTACCAGTACTAATATACGCATCGGATTTTGCCCCAAGGTTATGTGTGGAAGTAACAAGCTTAGAAGTATAGATGTTACTATATCTTTATGAATATAACAATATTATAGAGTTTCGCTTGTGACTGAAGTGGCTGCTACTCGGAATTTAAGGGTGGAAGTCGAGAGATCTTCAAACGCGAAGTTCTAAAATGGTCTTTTGACAATGGCCAGTTTCCATTGAAAGGCAGTCATCGAGTAATGATTGCGTGAGAATTTTTTAAATAAAATTTGTAATAGTTAACTTTAAACTTTAAACGTGAACAAATACTTATGAATTGTCGCGTATGTCTTTGGAAATGAGGAAACATGGCCTAGTGTAGTGTTCATCTTTTGAAGGATATAAACACTGAGAGACATTCACCTGAAACCTCAAGAAATATAAAAATAGATTAATAGAACATTTAGAATTTTCTTTTTGCAATTTATGTTGACATTAAAGAGAACTGAAAATATGATTGATTTTATTCTTTATTGTTGGGGGGGGGGGGGGGGGGAAACAAACGATGTGATTTACAAAGACTTTGATATGCCAACCATTATTATTTGAAAAGAATCATATCAGATATGCGATGATGATGATAGTAGAAATGCTCATTTAATAACTACAACAACTATCATCACCATTACAACTTTGTCATTTTCTTCAAACTATACTATCGCTATTGTCATCACCATCAACACCTAATAAACATTCATCAGCAGCAATATCATCACCGTCGTCGTCGTTGATGACATCGTCCCCATTATCACTATCATCATCAGTAGCAGGAGCAGGAGCAACAGCAGTATATTTGTAATTGATTGCTATTTCTCTGTTCTGTTCTCCAATGTAAATGTAATCCTTGCAAAAGGCATAAGGGATGGTCATACATTATAGAAAAAGAGATATAAATCATTTTTAATCCAACAAAATAAATAAAGATTGATTATGTACACGGTCTGGTTTTTGTTTTTGTTTTGTTCCCCCCCCCCCCCCCCCCCCCCCCTCTATTTAGGATTTTTTTTTTATTTTTTTTTTAAATCACCTTCTAAAACAACAATTTAATACTGCATTATACTTTATTACTGTTTTGGTGGCAGCACCAATAAAGCCTTTGGCTTTCCTAGCTGTCTTCACATTTATACATATTTTTGTTGTTGTATTGTATTGTAAATGTTTCTCTCTAACTTGTACGCTATATTTTGTATCTTATATGTTTGTTATGATGTTTTTATGATGAATGAAATAAAGTTTAATTCAATTCAAATTCAATATGCATGCATCAAGCAGACTAAGCATTCCCGGAAGCTATTATAACCAACATAATTGCAAATTAAAAGAATACTCTCACTAGATACGTCCGATTCAGATACGGAAGCGAGAGGGAAAAAAACGTGTAATTGGACGATAACTTACAATTTGGTGCTGTAATTATATCTTGCATTAATTGCATAGTGGAATTATATCTATCTTTATGTGATATTTGGATGTAACTCTAATTCAGTGATAATTACGAGCCAGTAATAGTTTTCATGGAAAAAATCATTAAGAAACAGGATAACATCGGTTTCAATTTCCATATTTCATTAAGGGAAAACATCCTTAATGGGATCTATAAATATTAATCTCTCATAAAAGTAGTAAAAAATAAAACGCTCTCTTTCTAATACCATTTATGGAAGTCGCATGAAACAATTAAAGGATGAACAATTATTTCCAAGTTTTCATTTTCTCTCTCCTTTCGGAAAAATAACAAAAAGCAATAGATCCAAAATAATATAGTAATTACAAAAGCCGCATAAAAATTACAGACATAACAAAGTATTACAAGTATGAAAGAATAAAAGAACAATTTAGTTTAATGCTGGTGAGCAGGCATTAACATGTCTTTTTTTTTTTTTTTTTTTTTCTCACATGGAAATGAAAAAAATGACTGTGTTTACCTGTAGGCCTTTTAATTTGTGTGGGTGTGCATTTTTCCTTCTGTGCAGTTTCGACAAGAGTACAATATCGAAATAACAAGAGAGAGAGAGAGAGAGAGAGAGAGAGAGAGAGAGAGAGAGAGAGAGAGAACAGAGAGAGTGAGAGAGAGAGGGGAGACTCAGAGACAGACTGGGAAAAGGGGAGGTGGGGTGGGAAAGAGGATAGGAGGTGGGAATGGGACAAAGAAGACATCTATCTTTTCTTCCATTTTGTTTTGACAAACAGTGTAGTTAGTATTATTCGGGGTGTGTAGGGAGGAGAGGGGGAGTGGCATTTTAACGTACTCTGGATAAATGACTGTCAATATATCGTTTTGAGGCTATATTTTCTGAAATTTCAAAGGACCACGTGCTTTGATATTAGACATTGTTTTAGGTGATGTCACTTCGGTATGTTATAAAAATAATGTTCAAGCCGAATTGTATCCCGATTACAATAAACCTAGTCATTTTGAAATTAACATTCTTCAATATCTTCTAATGTATAATTGTCAATTTCATTTCCATTGTCTTTACTAAATGTTCGTCTAACGTTATTGATGTGAGAAGCAACAACATGGAATTAATGGGAAATTTAATCCAGCTACACAAAAATTGATCTTTGTCTCATCGGCGCAGCTTCTGGAAGGCACGCAGATGCACGTACGTGACCCCTCCCATCGAATAATCATAGAGAAAACAAGAGAGAGAGAGAGAGAGAGAGAGAGAGAGAGAGAGAGAGAGAGAGAGAGAAAAGGGGGGGGGGGTGAGAAACGACATATTCCTCCACCCCTTTGCCTTGTTTTATTCACCTCATAATATAAGACCGAGTCATAAGTCTCTTCGATGGCTGTACACACACTTTACCACTGTATACTGTTTAACAAGCATTCATAAACATTGATAATTAAATGACAAAACATGAGCGACTTTTTAATAAAATGTATAGATCAACCTTTAAAAATAATGCTCATTGGTCAAAGCTCACCACCTTCTGAGAAAAAAACCCAAAAAGGATGGAAATTTAGATTTTTTAATGAAATTAAATCACAGAAAAAAGAAAACTATCCAATCATGTCGACATTTCTTTTATCGTTTCATTTCGGTTTCCTTTTCTTGTCTCAAAACATTTATGGGCGTGGCTACAGCACCGAAACCTAGTTGTACAATGATACCGCAAAAACGGAAATAATTGGTTCGATTGATTTGCCAAAGGAAAACAAAATAGCGCGAAAACCCAACCAGATTTTAAACGTGTGACATCACAATAGGTGGTTGACATGCCACTGACCTTATATTCAATTGTTCGTCATTAAATGGTAGTGTGTAATGAGTCATAATTATGCTCCTGTCTATTTTTGGGAGGGTGGAATTTCCAGGCACCACGAGCGCGTTTTACGTCAAAAGAAAATTACTATAAAAACATTCTACTTCCACTTTGGGGAAAACCCGCCGCACATGTTTCGTTTCAGTAACCCCATGGGCCATGGAACTCGCATATTGAACAGCGAATTTCGTTTGGAAAACATCAACACAGTCATGTTTAAATATGACAGTTTTATCTCGGGTTAGATTATCAAAGCTTGCAACCTTTGTTGTATTCTAAAGATAACCGTGAACATGGGTTGAAACGCATATTGCAATACACCGGTTCGTCATTTATTTGTGAAGTTAGCTTCAATAATTTTGTTTGTTTACTGAAGTCATTAAAATGTAAAGGTCGTTTTGGTCCATTTATTTCTTACCTTTGTTGTTCTTTAATTAGACAGTCAGAATGTGTGGCTTTTTGCTTGGAACAGTTTGGGAACTTGATGATTCGCGAAGGGAAGTATAAGGTTTCTCAAGTTATCATTTCAATTTTGGGTTATTTCACTCTCTTTGGAAATGAACAACAAGACGTCGGGAGGTTTGCATTTCTTAAAAATAAATGGTTTGGGTTTTTGTTGTTGATTAAAACGATACATACTTTCACTTAGGGGTTTAACTCTGTTATACGAAGAGGGATGAATTTCTTATTTTGTTTTAACAACCCATTTAACGGTTGGATCCACGAATTTGCGAAAATGAAGGGGGTTCACAGTATTCCTAACAATATTATGCTGTCAAGAATAAAACTGTCATCACGTCCAAAAAAAAGGGGGGGGGGTGGGCACAATGTTTGGACTTGCTTACTCAACATAATTATGCTACTTTGATTTTAAAAGAGGGGACGGGCCTTTGGGGGGATTCGCCCTCCCAAATATGAATAGGCCTATATAATATCCGCCAGTACATGAGTGTCAGATCATAACAGTATACCAGAATAGTTCATTAATTCATCGTCACTTACAATGGTAACGAAGTTTTTTTCCTTATGTTATTCTATAGATACGAATATATGTATTTATTTGTATTTATGTATTTTATCAGACAGCAACTGATCCCGAATGCTTACTTTACCAGCATTCATTATCTCAACATGATTATAGGTCACATAAACAATCGAAGCATTATGACGTCAGAAGTTTTCTACCATAGATGTCAAATATTTCAAAGTCCACATTCACAGGCTATTATAAATTATCTCTCACATTTAGGCAAACCCTTGAACGTATTTGAGAATGGTAAATAAATTAGTTAAGCCCAGGGCACCATTGATTTGGGGAGTTGAGGCTAAATTTGTAATATCTCTCGTTAGAAAGAGACTAGTCTTTAATATGCAGGTTGGAATTTAAAACAAAACAATTCTCACCTTCACAGTAATCAGCACTGAAAAAAAAATTATTTTTATGTTAAACTTTATAGACAATTTCAAAGAGGATAGTGTGTTTTTTCTATTAAAGTCTGTTGTGGAAAATATTAACAGCAATTCCAACATAGAGGAAAACAAAGGAAGCAACAGAATGAAATACCAACCAGCAGATTTCCTTAAATTACTTCTGTCACGCTGTATTTACTTAAATCTCCGCTCTAGACGAAACATCTAATATATAATTATTGATGATGTCGAATGAGAGGGGTTACTAGATATTCATGTTATTATTACCAATACCTAGAACTAGACGGTATTGCATAGTAAGGCAAGCAACAGGAATATCAAATTGTCTGAACAATAAAGAGTATTGCGCATGCACTACCCCTCCCTCCCCACCACCTACCGCCTCTCCCTTCCCACTCGTATGGTAGTTTACAAAATTGTATTTGATTTTAAAATAGGTATTTAACTATATAAAACAAGTAAGGCAAGCAATAGGAATATCAAATTGTCTGAACAATTCACAAGCACAATTCATTAGTTGAGGTTTTGCTTCGATTGGGACTTGCATCATTCCACTTGCGTTTATTTCAGAATGTCGTAAGCTTTGTTTGATACAGCTGTCTACTTTGCCAACACTCCCGCGCTATCATTTTTATCAAAGGGGTTCTCCCTGTACTTTAGCAATAGTCGTTGCTCTAACGCATTTAATCTGTCCGTCTTTAATATAGTATATAGGAAGAGAAAGAAAAACAGCGGGTGGGGTAAGGCCACTGTGTCGTCACAATAGGTGATTTTATGCAATTATGAAATATACTCTTCAAATTTGTTTGGAGTGTCTTTTATGTAAAGGAAAAGTCGTTGAGATAATTCCAAGACTCCCAAGAAAGTAAGATTCAAAGATTTAGGAAATGTTCCTAATAGTTCTAAATCTGACGGTAATGTTAGGGGTTTACTGGAGCTTGGATCGACAATGTATATACATGTAGGGGAAGAAAAAAAACAGTTGCAATTTTTCAGTTTAATTCAATATTTAAATCGGGTTTCATCAATAACAATTATTTAAAAAAAGTTCAAAATATAATACATGATTGTATTGTTCCAAAGACGAATTATAATCATGTTTACAATAATGGATAAAATAGACAAATAAATGTAAACATTAAACATGAAAGTCATAAATGAAAAGTATAGATGAAAAGTATTTTGTCACACAATAATGTCTACTTGAACTCCTTCAAGAAAAATCTTAAAATATATCTATTATCCCTTAATTTGTTTTTATATAGTTCAATACTGTGGACATTTTATTTTTTATTTTTGAATATCATTTAGATTGAATAACAGCTAACTTACTTTGTATTAGCCAAAAAAACAACAACGAAGGGTGCTGTTATAGGCCCGTTAGTATAGTCAAAGGACCCACTTGGTTGATTTGATTTGATATGAAAAATTACGAACGCATACAGACAATCGTTTTTAAGTTGGATGTTTAGGAGCTATACTCCAATATTATTTCTTTAAACGGTGATATCAATGTCGCTTTCCCTTTTATTTTTTTTATAGCTATTCAGGTTCCCATGATTTTCTTGAGTTGGTAATTTGTAGACGCAGGGAAAATCCCGGATTTTCATCAGAAAGGTTTTAATAATGTCAATCGATTCCCATCACCTTGCAACTCTATATTTTGTTCCTTCTTATCTTGAAATAGAAATAGAAAGTTGTAGAGTGATTCAAAATGTATCAGAATAACATTAGGAGTATACTCTTTCGCATTATCGATGGCGTTCAGAACACTTAGAAAGGGAAAACCACAATGTGCATTTGTAACCGAAGTATCTAGTGGGGAGTTCAGAAATAGTTCAGAAATAGATATAGGCCTGTTTAGTGCGAGTATACTTTCTATCTTTATTCGAACAAGAGGAGTCGGAAGTTAGGCCTGCACTGAGTGCGCGGAAAATCGGATATACTACAACAATCACAGCGCTTTTGCAACTGATATGCTTCCCTGTATCAATAAGACTACTAATTAATAAATAAATAAATAAATAAATAGATAAATAAATAATTGAATAAGCAAATAAATGAAAGATTTCAATCTGAACGTATATGACAAGAAGTTTTTCCATCTTTTTCTATTATGCGTTGCACCAGTTTTGACTAAACTGTAATGTACTCCCCTGTTTATAAAATGATAATTCTCATTCTGTTCCAAATGTAATTTTGTACCTGTTTAGATTTTTCAAAGAACTTTGATGAATATTTGATGATGATAAACAAAAACAAAAAATTATTTCGGTGGACTCATTTGATTTGATCCACTTTCCTGATCCAAAAGAAGAGGAGCTGGGGAGATAAAAGTAAAGTAATAAGAGAGAGAAGGGGAGAGAGAGGGGGTTGACTGAAAGGGAGATACAGAGAAAGAAAGGGAAGAACAGAAAGGGGCGAAAGAGAAGTAAAGGAAAATCATCTTACCATTAATTATATAGGCTACAACGTCAAATAAATAAATGTGAAAAAAAAACACAGATGACATAATTGCCATGATTCCTGAATAACACCTATACACTGAACTCAATAATAAAAATATCAAAGTGCCTATTTCAAATGGTGAAAGTGGCATAATTTTTGTCATAGACTCCGGAGACTCTTGTCTCTCACCCCTTTTTTGACAGAATCCTCTCCTGCGATGAGGGCCCCCTCACTTTTACAATGTCTTAAAACATTTTACTTAAAAGCTTGCCCTATAAGTTGCAATATTTCCTAATTTTTAACTGTTTAATTGGAACCCGGACTATGCTCAGAGCATATAGTTTCATTTAATTGAACTAAACATCCTTTATAAAAGTAGACGTGTAATCTCAGGTCGACAGATTCCATCACAATTGACCGTTTAAGGTAAGCTTACATGCTTTATGAAAATTAAACGCTCTTAATTTTTGTTGTACGAATGAAATACCCAATTAAAATTGCCCACTATAGCTATTGCAATACAAATTCAATTATAATGGGCAGTGTTGTAATTACCCTAATTGATATCCTTTTTCTTTAAGTTGCTCTTGAACACCAAGACATGCTACTCTACTCTAGCAAAATCAAAGATGGAACTATGTAGACCATAATGAAGATACTTTTGTTTACTTGGTAGTAATTATACTTTCAGGAATATTATTACGATCATTATCAGATGAATTACATATAGGGGATTAAAACCTACTCTGTCCTCATCCTCGTTATCATTGAGTCATTAAGATAATTTATGACATGATTTTCATCAAGAATTTACCCTCAAGTATTAGCCATTGTTTATTTCTCATTTCCTCAATCTTAACGCTGCATTCACCACAAAATCCTTGTTAGGAAAAAGAAAATGTATACGCTTAAACCTGCAGTAGCTATATACGAACTATAAATACTACGTTAATTGTTGACCGAATGGACATCTCTTCCTCTGAAATGTTTTTAAAGCCCCACTGTCCTACTTGCAGCTACTTGCTCGCTCTATATAGAAAACTTCCCCAATCAGTGCCTTTTGATCCCCCATGATCCTCTTTTTATTATGTTAGTTGAGAGCTGAGTTAATGAGATATCCACCTGTCAGTGACCTTGCTGTGTAGTCTAATCCCTTCTGACCCAGTAGTAATGAAGGTCTTTAAAATAAATACATAAATAAAAACCACATCATTTTAGGTGAACACTGTACAGTATTTGAAGAAGAAAAAAATACATTTTGTTTTAAACCAAGATCCTTGTGTCAAACATTTCATTAAAAAATGTCTGCGTAAATCTGTAAAATAAATTTAAGAAAAAAGTAATACCAAGCATAAAAAAGTAACAGTTATAACAATAATGATTATAATAATAATAGTAATAATGATAACACTACTACTAATAATAATTATAATAATAATAATAATAATACCAATACATGTAACAATAATGATAAATATAGCCACTATTATAACAGTTCAGCTAAATGCACTTTAAACAAGTATATTTCTAAGTACAAGGTGACATTAGAGGACAAGGTAATAACAAGTTTATTATAGACACTTATAATGACACTCTTTTAACGAAAAGAAAAGAAAACATTTCAACAAAGTTATATTTATAATAGGTAACATACAAAAGATAAATTTGTCTCGTGCCTAGTAATTATTTAAAGTTCGCCAGAAATCGTGCATGACCTTTCCCTTTTAGCTTTATTTTAAGAGTTGATGCCTTAATGGCCAGTTGTTGTAAGTTTATTAAATCTAGACACGATGACGTCAAATGATTGGGAATGAGCAGGGGCTGTGTAAAAGATGCGCACAAAGCCTAAATATTTTCAAACAAGCAAGCAAGCGACAACAAAAAATTTACTTGAAAATCATCTTCACTTTCTCCTTTCTCTTTCCTTTTCTCTCGGGGTTCAAGGAAAAAATGCGAGAAATAAATAACGAGTGACTGGTTAGGTGGTCTAAATCATTTCTCATTTTCTTATGAGTTCTAGAACACCATCACTAAAATTGCCCTAATTATGTTTTTGATTATCATGTACAATCTGATGCTTCATGAAGTCAGAAGAGAAATGTTTTTTGAAAATAGATTGAGATACCAGCATAATTATCATTGACCTAAAGTTGACTTAGAGTCAATGATCATTGCATATCAAAAAAGGGATATCGGTGTTTTACATGAAAAGTAAAAGATCTATATCCATTTTTTACGGATTTTGAATTTTTAACATGTTAATTTCGAAACCTAATAATTATGATAATTATGTGCAAATATATTTACCGAAAAACGACAAGCATTTCTTCCGAGTAAATGCCGATGATGGATCGTGTACTTACATACGATGCGGAGACGTAAGTATGGGCTAGTGGTCAACTTTCTGTCTTCGCATAATTTTTGTATTTATCAACAATTTTTTAAAATATTATTAATGAAGATTTCTTTTCCCTCAAACTTTCAGATTATCTTTGATTGTACATTTAGCTTTGAAGACACTACCTAAGCACCATTTTCTCTCATCTGAACAATGTTACCAAGTCCCTTTAAGTTTGGTCCACAGATGTCAATAATCATACTTCATTGATGCATATTCTGTATAACGAAATATGAATTACATCTTCTTCAGTTGACAGAGAACGTTCACGTTTTAGATTACACCCTATATTTTCCCACTTTTTCTCCAGCTTTTTTCCTTCCCAAGTTCCCATTTCTCGAAAATTTGAAAAGAAAGGGAGAAGGAAGAAAAGAAGAAGAAGAAGAAAATATGTCCATAATTAGTTATCTATCGACGTGGCTAAAACTAAGGTCAAACTTTATGGAAAGGAAGGCAGAAATTAAAACGGGGGTGGGGGGGGGGGGATTAGGCCCACCTCACCCTTTGGCTGACGATGCCCCTATACCGATAGCTTGTACATAATTTCTGTACACAGGTCATTTTCGGCCATTTTGGCCCAAAGAGCCAGTTCAATCACATCGCAACAATACTCTCCTTTACTTCATTTTCTTCGGCTGACGATGTCCCTAGCGATAACTTGTAAATAATTTATGTGCACAATCATTCTTCGGCCATTGTGCCATAGATAAACAATGGTCTAAAGAGCTATAGTTCAATCAACTCGCAGCATTACTTTCCTTTATTTCATTTTCTTAATTTAAAAAACCCTACCCGAAACTGATCCCGCCCAATGAAGCTGAATGAGGATGTAATTCGTATACGTCACTGGCAAAATGGGAATCGTTTTGTTCCTTTATTGCTTCCCGTTCTATAATGGATAGGCATGGACCCCCCCCCCCCCCCCACATGAGAAAAGTCTGTTAAGATGTTGTTAAAATGTCTTCTTTGCTCATGTTTTCCAGTGCAAGTACAAGTGGACACTGACAAACTAGATATAGACAGCTTATGATCCAGCAGCTACAATTATGTGGAAAAGAAACAGGCAGAAAAGAGAGTTGTGAGAAAGAACAAAACAAATAAAAAAATAAAAACAAAAGCAAGCAAACAAACAAGCAAACAAACAAAACTTAAGTTATCTGTGAACAAAATAATACAGCATGTCAGATTTAACATACACTAATTATGCAGAAAATAATGTACACATGATCCTATACTTGATCTGGCATTATACATTGAGGTTTTTACAGTTTCAGGATTATTATATATTGGTTCAATATTTTGAATACTTTACAGTTATAGACAATTAGGGGTTTCCCAATTTGCATATGGGGTTAGAGAACAAGTGATAGCAAGGACACCGCGCTTTAATCCATGACCGGGTTAATAGATTATAGAGCCATTCTATCAAATGAATTGTAAATGAATAGGCGAATAAGGAGACACCCCCCCCCCCAAAAAAAAAAATATATATATATAATAATAATAATAATAATAAAATATGTTGAAATCAGCCCTAAATTCTCCAATAATGTACTGGCAAACAGGGACGTGCCCCCCCCCCCCCGCTTATTCAGCGGCTGGCTGAGCCGTTGCGATTTTTGTTTGGGACCCCCCGTCCAAAAAAAAAAAAAAAAAGTGCTCTTAGCCCCCCCCCCCCATATATATATATATATATGTCCTCTTATCCCCCCCCCCCCCCGTGTGCCCCCCGGGAGGAAATTCCTGGATCCGCCCCTGCAATCTTTATCAACTTTTTATCCAACAATCGAGAAAATCAACTTTACAGATATTGACAAGAAAGCTTTGTGTCAGGCCCGCGTAGACTATTCTCCATTTCGATAGACTACCTTACAAAACAGAGTATCTTGCGAAATCAATTAACGTTCCCCCCCCCCCCCCCAAGTTATGCCAAACTCATCGATACCGTCATTAAGACTGAAGAGAATCATGGACTACGTTTATTGCAATTTGTTTAAAAACTTACTTTTAGCTTACTTTCAAGTCCTTTAATCGCAAAACCACAATCTATTCATTGTATATAGTAATAATTACTGTTTAATCGGAACAAGGATCGGAAGGGAAAGACATTTCCAAATGCGCGAAGAGGTCACAAGCACATATAGGTAAAATGACAAGGAGATGTGAATAAGAAAGGGGGAAAATAGATGAATAGAACACGTTTACACATTAGGGAGCATCATAGGCGCCGGAAGTAAGGAGGGCAGGAGGGGGGCGCTCGCCCCCTCCCCAACCAAAAAAGTGTGGGGGGGGGGGCAAAGCCCCTGGACCCCACGCCAATTATGCTTCACTCGCTTCGCTCGCTACGCTCTACCTAATCGTTAATAATCCACTTTGTAAAACCTTCCGCGGCCGGAGCCTGCATGTTACATGTAAGAGTGGTGATGCTGCAGATATTTCTTCTGCCCCCCAAAAAAAGTTTTTGCTCATTACGTCACTGCCCCTTGAAGGTGAGCCCCCTAGAATGTTTGCCCCCCCCCCCCCCATCCCCAACTGCTTCCCGCGCGCCTGGGGAGCAGATGAATAGAGGGTGCGCTTTCTTAGTGATAATAATATGATCATAATAATAATAATGATAATATGTCTTGTTTGGCTCTTTGGTATCAATACTGTTCTCCCTGAGCTTGTTGATGGCCCTGCATTCATTATAACCCCGGCTTTAAATGCATGTTGCCCGTAATGAAAGGAGGTAATGGTAAAAGCAGACATGCTTTAATGATGACGACGACGATGATGATGATGATTTTGATGCTGCTGCTGCTGATGATGATGTAAATGATACAGATAATGATAAAAACGATGAAGGAGAACAATTGGTGTCGATTATGATGATGATGTTTGATGAAGAAGACTTTCATGACTATTATGATGTTGATGTTGTTAATGATGATGATGATGTGTGATGATAATGAAGGAAATCACGGTGACAAAAACGACATCGACGGTGATGACGATAATGATGACAATGATGACAAAGATGACGGTCAAGTAAATGACGGAGAGGATGCTAGTAATGATCAAAATTGTAGACTTACTGAAATTGTGATGATGGTGCTACTGATTAAAAATAAAAGTTGAAAGGAATTAAAACTAAGTTTTAAAAATTAACTAAAGGAAAGAGAAAATCAATAAGAGCTCATCTGATTACATTCCGGGTATATAGGTGTGACCGTTTATTGCGGTTTTAAATCATACCCATAGAAATATATCTTGCTTTCGTTTGTTTTTTTGTTCCCACGCCTTCCACACAGTTCGGTCTGGAGCTGATCACTCTCTAGGATTTATCAGAATTTCCATTAGCCTTCACTTTTTTTCCAAATTATTATTGGAAAAGAAAAAGGAGATACACGCACAGATTATCTAATTACAATGTGTTTCATGTTTAATTAACTTTCCCTAACTTCTCATTGATTTGTTCTATACACAAGCATCGTCCTAGTATGGTATATGGCAGCATTGGTTGCCGGTGACGTACCGCATTATGTACAAAATCTTAGTTTTAACTTATAAATGCATTCATGAATTGGCACCAATTTATCTGCAAGAATTAATCGAGGAATACAAACCCTCACGCAATTTACGGTCATCTTCACAATTAAACCTCGTATCTACTTCTGTGTCAACTCTCTCTTATGGTAATCGTTCCTTTCGCAAAGCTTCTGCTGAACTTTGGAACAGATTACCTTTAAATGTAAAAAACTGTCAAACCGTTAACCTATTCAAAACTAGTCTCAAGACACATTTATTCAAAATTGCGTTTGATGATTGATTAACTCTGTTCACTTTGATGTGTATTCCATATGTATTGTAATTTGTAGGTTTATTTGCATCATTTGTATAAGATGTAATTGTATATCAGTCTGTTTTGTGTGTATAGCGCTTAGAGACTTCGGTGGTAAGCGCTTTATAAGTAACGTTTTTATTATTATTATTATTATTATTATAGGAGTGGAGCCGGCGTATCCCTCCTGATCCCTACCCCCCCCCCCCTTTGAAAAATCAATAATGAACAGTGCAACTTGCAAAGTAAATCAGGCGCGTAGCCAGGGGGGGGGCGGTGGGGGCGGTCGCCCCCCCCCCCAAAACGCCGGCCAAAAAAAAAAGAGAGAGAAAGAGAAGGAAAAAAAGGAAGAGGACGTAGGAAGAAAAAGGGAAAAGGAGTCGAGAACGGTACAACGAATCGTCTTCTTTCTCTAATAATTTGATAAAACGTCAAAGCTTCCGCGCTTCGCGCGTAAAGGGGGAAATTGAGTTCAAATTAAGGATTAAGAGTCGAGAACGGAACAACGAATCGTCTTCTTTCTCTAATAATTTAATGAAACGTCAAAGCTTCCGCGCTTCGAAAGAGGGGGACTGAATACAGATAAGGATTAAGGGTCGGGAAAGGTACACCGACGAATCGTCTTCTTTGTCTAATAATACGTCAAAGCTTCGCGCAGGAGGAGGGGGGGGGGGGGGACTGAATTCAGACAAGGATAAAGAGTCGAGAACGGTACTTCGAGTCGTCTTCTTTCTCTAATAATTTAATGAAACTTCAAAGTTTCCGCGCTTTGCGCGGGAGGGGAGGAAACTGAATTCAGATAAGGATTAAGGGTAGAAAGGTACAACGAATCATCTTCTTTGTCTAATAATACGTCAAAGCTTCCGCGCTATGCGCATGAGGGGCGGACTGAATTCAGACAAGGATTATGAGTCGATAAAGGTACAAGAATTGTCTTCTTTCAAAGCTTCCGCGCTTCGCGCGGGAGGGGGGAAACTCCCCCCTCCCTGCACCCACCCCCCTAGGGAGCGCGCTACGCGCGCTCTTTAAGTGATTCGCACGCTTCGCGTGCTCACTACCGCCCCCCCTAAATTAAAATCCTGGCTACGCGCTTGGCAAAGTTTATCAGTGTCTAGATAATGTCAGTGAATATCTGAAATTTCATTAATCCTGTTGTTTTATAGATCACTTCGAATTATTCTGGATTTTACTCTATCTTACTCGTAGGTCTTCATGGTATTTCCTGTATAGTGATCGTTATGTATGTATTTTATTCCATTTCCTTTATTTATAAATTAGTTTATATTTAGATAGATCATACACCTATCAAGTCTAACAAGTATAACGGTATTTTCTTCCTCTATGTATTGCTTTATCTTTTTTTCTTTCTAAAAGTGTCATTAGTATAATTTTTTTAAATAACATTCCTACTCTTCGTTATTTTATGTAAGCTTGAAATTTCCAAATTTTCCTATTATGCACGATGTTTAACCCTTTATTACGGGAACCGGGTGGTCCCTGTGTTAATCCTATGGGACCTTTAAATTTCAATAGTCAACGGGTTAAAATAGTACGATTGAAGTTAAAATGCACTAAAAAAGCTATAAGAGGGCCTACATCTTAATCCCTTGATCTGCGATCTTAATACTCTTCTAAACAGAAATCCCTTCTCATATTTTCTTCCATATCATTATGTTCTCGTTTTTTGTCTGTTTGTATTTGTCCCTTCCCCTCATTGTACTCCTTGGCCCTATCCCATCCCTCACTTACCTTCCCTTCCTCCCTCCTCCCTCCGCTTCCTGCCCCTTATTTTACTCCAGTTGGCCCCCGAGTTGGCTCTATCCCCTTCCCCCTTCACTCCCCTTACCTCCCTTCCTTCCCTCCACTAATCCCCCCTCCACTAATCCCACCGCCATCGCAATGACCACATATCATCATAACAAGTGATTATAATTAAATAATATTTATCTATTTAGTTGTTACTATAAAATAAAGATGATTGATCATCAGTACTATTCAAAGAGTGTTAGTAGGCCTACCCATTTAAAAAACTTTACCCGATTGAGAGGTGAATCCATGCGAGGTTCTCGCTCTTTTCCGGAAACATAACAGAATCGTTTCGATTTAGGGGAAACACTTCTTTCTTATCAACTGCATAAAAATAACCATCACATATATACTGATCCCAAACGGCTAACTACCCGATTCGATGACGTATGACGACAAGAACTAAATCTCTTTCACTTCATAAAGGCATTTGAACATGCGCTTTCAACTGCTTCCGTTTGCGGCGCAGGTTTTGAGAGCGCTCGGCGTACGGGCGATGCATGTTGCGTAACGAATCGCTCAGTTGTGGGGAAAACCACTTTAAACAGGCAATGCGATGGTAAAGTTAGAGCCTGTTCATGCTCCATGAGAAAACTTCTTATCGTACAGTCCACTTCAGGTGCTTGGTAAAAAACCATGGAAGGGCAAAAAATCGTATATATAGGCCAGAAAATCGGCAGAATGGATTCATATCAAAATCATCTCTTCTTTGGAGTAATATTGCTTTACGACAACTTATTGTGCATGTTATGCATTTTAATATTACTTTTTGGAAGGATCTATTTTATTTCTCAGCTGATATTATCAACATCCGTACCAGTTTTGGAGAGATATTTGGCGTGTAGAAGAGAATTATTGAATAAGCTTCATCAGCTTCAAAATGTCAACGTTCGAAACAACATACTGTGTCGTCGTTTTGGCGATGACAGTTCTTATGGGTAAGATAATTTCATTTTAATTTTTACTTGAATAAAGATAAATAAGAAACTTTAGATAAGGAAGATAGATGTCCATTGGAAAGCGTCCGAGGTCTAAATTGAACCAGTGGTCATATATATTTTTTTCACTTGAAATATTTTAATTTATTCGTTTCATTATTCTTTTTTTTAAATTCATTTTAGTCGAAGTCCATTCGTCGCTATCTAGATACAAATATTTTTCATTTAGAATATTTGTGTGTTGAATCTTCTTCACAAATATTCGTTTTGTTATTCTGTTTTAATTCAATCTAGAAACACATTTCACCTCTATTCCCACTCTATTATATTATATTATTAGTCAAAATGATTGGAACAATTCGAAAAATTAACCCAAGGGGAATTAAAGGTTTTTAAAAATTCAAAAAGTGTATTATTTTCATGACCTTGCATATGGAGTATTAGGCGAAAAAACTTACAAAGCGATTGCCCGAAAACTTAAAACTTTTTCTCTTAAAGCACTTTTTGTTCCCCCCTATCCGAAATGGGACCTTTGAGGACATTGAACTGCTGATATTGAGCTAGCTTGCAATAACGCATAAGTATAGAAGCATATAGGATGATCTATTGACTATTGACCACTGAAACTTGTTGATGCATTGCGTAATGACATGTAGTTATCGACACATTTTATCAACATATGCATTCTCCTTCCTTGCTATATCTATAGCAGGCGAGATAAAAGCCTGATTGTCAAAGATGTACTATACACTCCTGTCATGTCAAATACACACATGCGGCGAAGTCTGCAGCGAGAGCAAACAATTATGGGATTCCCCGAGTCCGGGAATTCCCCATAGTCATGTGACGTACACAGTGTAGTGTCTAGTCTGGAGGCTCAAACCCATGTGTTGTTAGAGTGTCTGAGGTGTGAGAATCAGAATATACAAACTGTACGATCTACTGCACAACATAAGCCATGCACTATATTTGCTTTTAGCTAGCAATACAGCCAAAAATTAAAGAATTAGGTTGAAGACTTTTTAATTGTGATTAATCGTGAAATTTATAGAGTCTGTTTCTTGCAGACTATTCTACTATCTAGCTCAGCTATCAAAAACCAGGCACACGTTTTTCGAGGCGCGCGATTCTCAACGTACTATGTAGTCAACAAGGTAGAGATTATCATGCCTATCCTGGTACCAGTCCTCATTTAGAACTTAAGAATGGAAATGGATTCCACATTAATATATTAATTATTCCACATTTCACTCAGGTTTCAATGGAGCAGAAGGCCGGATGGAATCTTGCGGAGATAATAATTTAAAGTATGACCAACACACAGACATATGCTGCGGCGGCCTACTCGAGAGGCAGCCGTCGACAGCGGTAGGGACCCGGGCCTGCTGTGGAGGGACAGGTAAATAATTCATCATCAACCTGACTCGTGTATAATTTGCATGTTAATTTTGTAGTATACCTTTTTAATTGTTGTATGAATATATTATAGTGCATTAATACTAGATATCTATAATCTATAATATTCGTGGATAATGAATTTAATATGATCATTATAATTTATCATTAGACATCTTATTTATTCTGATCCTCAGTTATAATTATATCAATTATAATTAATAACAAGTCATGATAAGACTAGACTGACTATAAGTGTCTATAACTATAATTATATCCAAAGCCAGGTAAGCCTAATTTTGTTGGAATGGAAAATGATATTGATAAAGTCTTGAGAGCAAGAATTTCATTCATTGATTCCATTTTTTTATCTCTAGAAGTCTATTCTGTATTCCAATTTTTGTTATTATGTTTATTTTTTATTTTTTATTAATTAACAATTAGTCTAGACCTAGATTTAGGCGTATAATATATAATGTTAGGGTTATGAATTTTGAACGGCAAAGTTAACTTTAATTAAATATTATATTTCTTCATGACTGAATTTGTTTGAACAAAAGTATTGATTTATGGTACTCATACTTCTATGTCCGTGCTTATTTTGGCATTGCAAAAAATATATACTTCATTTATAATTATACCCTACTATTTGGGCCTTTCAGGCCTAGTTGTATAACTGACAAATTCATTGATAATTGTACTTTGATTGTCAATTTGTTTGTACATGTAGACTGAGGGATAATCTCACAATCACGAGACTCTAATTAACTAACCATACCAATAAGTATGATTATTATGTTAAAGAATTGAAAACACTGTCACAATTAATATAGACTGACACTATAGCTCTTGTGGCCTGCTTCAGAATCATTTGTGAATTATATAATTTGCCCCTTTTTTCATGCTGATATAGTGAGTGGAACACATTACTTCCATGGGCAACAGATATGCTGTGGTAACACCTTGAGAAACATAACACCTGATCTGCAGTGCTGCAACAGTCAACAGTTCTACAATGAAACCACCCAAACTTGCTGTGGCGCAGAGGTTGTCGATATGTCAGAAGGTAAGTTGATTTTGTGGGTGTTTGTATTTTTTTACTGGTGTAATATTTGTGGACCTCGTTTGAAAGGTACTGCAAAGTTTAACATTTTAGTAGTCCTTAAAAGCTCATAAGATTTCGGAAATTTTAAAATTTCATTTCAGTTTTCTCAAAACCAATTTTTTAACCAATTTCTGTTCTATGGTATCATGGATCAAGACACATACCTCTTTCTAGCTTTGGCTCAAGGCTGAACTATTTGATCTTTAAACTCAATTTGAAATCTGTCAATTTAACCACTTTCTTGTCATTTTGTTGCAGTGTTTTCAGGAATATATAATCATGATCATTTGAGATTTGTAAAGCACACAAACTGTCTATAATGGCGCTCAAGGCACATTGAACAATCAAGAGATTCCAGGGCCACAAAAGTTATTAATAACTGACTAAATGACAGTAACGTCAATGCCATAATCTGATACAATAATCTGAAAAATTCATCTGTTTTTACATCAGGCAAAGTATGCTGTCCTGGCACCAATAACAGATTACAAGGTTTCCCAGGATTTGGTGGCAACCCCAAGTGCTGCGGAACCAGCGGTCCCTACCAGCCAGAGACGGAGCTCTGCTGCGAGGTCGGAAGAGAACAATCCGCAATCCGGGAGCGACCGAGTGGGGGGCAGATGGAGTGCTGCGGTTTGAACAGCATGGATGCTTCCACTCATATGTGCTGCAATATGGTTAGTGAAATTATATAGACTGGAGTTCTAGCACTACAGGGAAATCATGTTGTGACGATGAAGTTGCCTATTTGTAGCAAAAGTTTTGGCGAATCCAAACTCTTCCATTGTTTTACTATCATTTCCTAGAGTGTCATATAAGGACTCGACCTCAATAAAATGGAATTGTACCAATACTGGAGGATAGACGCTCTAATCTGTTTTTTCTTTGGTGAAAATATACCATATTTAAGTTTCTCAAACTTTTAGGTATTTTTGCTAAGAGATGTAGTGCTCTGTGGTTCATTTACATTTGCCACTGCCATCCCAGGTCTAGTAAATGAGTACCACGTAGATGCTACTGTTAGTATTAATAATCGCAAGTGTGATTGCTGTTTTGTTATTATTTATATAATTATCATCATCATTAATGTTATCATTGTTATTCTTCTCTTTATCAATATTTCTTTCAACCTCTAGAAGCAAATAGAGAGGGAGCCATTCTTAGAATGTTGTGGAAGTGGCACCTACAATGTGACCACAGAAATATGCTGTTACGGGGTCGCTGTTCCAAGAGGTCAAAATGGCGGATATGAGTGTTGCGGCAATCAGTCGTTCAATCCAGAGAATCAAGTCTGCTGTTTTGGTGAAATAGGCGACATTGGTGAGTATCTGCATTGTTCAGAAGTACACCAGGGTTTTGTACTTAATGATGGTTTTGATTTTTTGTTATCATTTGAACACTTATTTGAAATTGTGCGCTTGTAAAATGGCGACTGGCTGGAATGCTCCCCAGGGAGTGGAAAATGTGCATACATTGTGTGCGGTTAAGCCTGAATCCGATGACCGGGGTAATAATATATCTGTAAAGCGCTTAGGCACATCGTTGGATCGATGTATTGAGCGCTATATAAACACAGAATATTATTATCAGAGTTCTTTTCATCTAGATTAAAAAAATAAATGAGCCTTTATTTTTACTACTGATTAGAGAGAAAACATCCTTCAACATTCCATAATGAAACTGCCTAATATGAAAGGAAATATTGTGGTTCATCTGTGTTTGACATCATCGTCCACGTTTCACATGACATTTCTGCAATCTAGTTATGCACTTCATGTCGTAAACTGTTCATTGAAAATATTAGGATCTGGCCCGGCAATTTCTTTATAGAATTCAGCATAATCCGCCAACCATGCAGCTTTAATTTCAAATAACAATTACCGGTAGTGATTTATTTATCTATGCATAGTATTATAAGCTGTTGAATGAAACTTATTTTGCCATTCCCTTCTTTTTTAATGTACAGGACATGGAAAATGCTGCACTGGAGCAAGCCAGACCTTTTCAGAATACCAACCGGGTAAGCAGTCCTGTTGTCATACCAAGCTCAGTTCCCCTCCAGAGCTCAGTTCCTTTCCAGAGATTTCTGGCATCAAACAGTGTTGCGGAACGAAAGCTTACCTGACTTCATCCAAGATGTGTTGTGACAAAAAACTTTTTGACAGAGAAGAAGACCTTGAATGCTGCGGAAGTGGTAAATTTATTTCTCGTTTAACTACTGTTCATATGGTAATTGATTTGATGGGTATTTTCCTAGGTCATAAGGGCAGATGTTTTAGACAACCAAATTGTCTACCATTATATGTACCGGGTAGTTCCTTTCCAAAATGTTGGTATCTTAAAAACTTCATCCCCCTGTGTATCATGAGTTGGTAATAATTACCCACATCTTTCTCCCATATTCAACCAAAAAGGTTAAATGCTTGGTCAGATATGACGGAGCAGAAACGCAACATTTCTATGATGACGAAAAGTCCAATACGCTTCACATTTCTGAATCTTATAAAAACAGAGCTCACTAGATACTCGCAAATTCGTTGTTTCGCGCAGTTACGGTTCAATTTGCATATATAATAACAAAAAAGAGGCAATGAATTTTCAGCAATTTACTGCGTCCGACTATAGTCTTAATTGTCTGAAGCCAGTTACTATAGTATGCCCCATGTTGGGCATAAATCTACATACCAGACATGCTAATAATAACGACAGATCTTATCGTAATGGCAGAACAATGTCCAAAGTGCATGGTTGTGAAGATGGATGCACAAAACTCATTGGTTTGATACTGAGCCAGAGAATACACAAGTTCAAACCGTTCCAAATGCTTATCAAATTGATAGTGAAATCAATCTCAAAGTCCACAGAGTTAAAGGGGTTGGTTGATTTAAAGTGGTATATTAAAAGAGATTCTTAATGTTTTTCTTGCTCCTGTTTGACCAGGTACCTACAACACGAGGACGCATCTATGTTGCCATGACAGCATACTAGAAAAGATGAACCCCACTGACCAATGCTGCGCTTCTCTGCCTTTTGACCCTACCACCCAAACGTGCTGTGGGGAACAAGTTGTACGACATGTCGGAAAATGCTGTCTACTGACTGCGGACATTTTTGAGGTCTATAATGAAACGACACAAACCTGCTGTGGGATTATAGATTGGAATGCTTCAACTTATACTGGTAAGTGGTACACTACATGTACATAAAACATTGCATGATTTAAAATAATACTAATGTGATGTAGAAAGCAGCTGTGAACATAGAGCTAGATGCAGGGCTGTCAATTCAAAGGTTTGGGGGGGGGGTTGGCAGTGTAAGAAATAGCTCCCCCTCCCTAGCTCCCTTCATCAATAGATCTACTGTACACCATTTGTAGCTTATGGTTTTAGCAGATTTTGATAACAGAACCATGAAAATTTTCTTCAATTTTGCAGTTTACTTGCTTTCTAGAATATTTCTATCTATCTATCTATCAGGCTATAGTTCATCCAGACGTTGGACAAAGCCCTCCTCATAACATTTCCATTCTCTTCTGTCTCTAGCTGTCCTAGTCCAAGCAGCCGTTCCCATGTATGATGTTAGGTCATCTAGAATATTTGATGCAGTGCAAAATCCATCAATAAACCAATATATGTCTTATGCTTACCGTATTTGCCGGCGATAAGGCCGCAGCGCCGTATAGGCCGCACCCCCGATTTTGACATTAAAAAAAAAAAAAAAAAAAAAAATCTTTTTTTACTCTTTCGCCGCATAGGCCGCACCCCGACTTTTTGATATTTTCTCTTCCAAAAATACTGCGGCCTATACGCCGGCAAATACGGTACTCTTTTCTGTGTCCAATTGTTTAATGTAGGATATATGTTTATAATTAGAAGATAATGTATCAGATCATACTGGTTGAATAGAGCTATAAAGAATTTATTATCCATTCAGAGCCGGAAGTGTGTTACCTTGAGCTGCATTAAAGTATATGAGTAAATATGCTTCTGGCTCCAAACAAATTATGATATTGTTGCAAATCATAACAATTTTTCTTCTTTCTCCCTCAATCAACAGGACATATTTATGATGTACCTACGTCACCCCATTTATGTTGTGGTGCTCAGCTTCAGGGAGTAGACCAGCTCTGCGAAAAAAATGTGCTGATTGAGAAGAGTAATTCCAACCATGATGAAGTCTGCTGGTACCACAATGGCGATGATGAAGTGACATACACTACATTCAACAAGGAGCAGACAGTAAGCCATTCTCCTTTTTTTTCTGCATACCGGTACAATCATTGTAGAACCAAAGTTTAACATACCAGCCCAACAAAGAGGCATTGACTCATTACTACCTCCAGATTTTCAATTACCAACAAGAGGAAATAGTATATTTCTGACCTCATCTAGTAGAGATAGATGTATGTCAGACAGATGGATTAAAAAAGAATATCCACAGCATCAGAACCAAAATGACATTTCCAATATTAGAAGCAAACTCCTTTTTTCTTCTTCACAGCACTCTTAAAATGTGTAGGCAGTTAAAGATAATTAGAGAGTAACAGGAGGGTGGTCTTCGTAAACAATGGTTAAAAAGTATCTATGAGGATACGTCTTATTTTAACGTAGCGATAGATATATATCAAAGAACTATTGAGGCATGACATGCCTGCAAATCGAGTTGTTTATGGAATGAGTATTGGATACATGCTCTATATTTTGATGAATGGTTTTCGTTGGGATGCTTTAATGGATATCTTTTTTTTCTTTTAATTACAGTACTGTGACATTTGGGATGGTGTGACTGCCATTTCTCCCGGTCATCAGTTGTGCGGAAGTGGAACTTATAACCCTGAAAGTCAACTGTGTTGCGATTACCACATCCATGACAACGCTGACAAAGCTTGTTGTGGTTTCAACGCCTACGACAAGAGCTCGCAATCCTGCCTTCTTGGAAATGTCTTTGATGATATTCCTCAAGCATATGCAGGGTAGGTTTACCAATCCTCCCTCTTTCTCTCTCTCTTATTTTGATTTGATTTGATTTGATTTGATTTGATTTATTGGTTTCTGCATCTTTTTTCTTTTTTTCATCATACATTTTTATGAACATAATATGGTTTGATACAATATTTTAAGTGTATATTTGTTAGGAATGAGGCAGTTACATAGACAAATACATCTCTCATGTCCCAGTTGCTGATTGCTGATATTATTGCCAAAGATATCCGTCTCGGCCTTGAGATGTGTGCCAAAATTGGAGTGAAATAATTTTCCCATCTTTGCAAATTAGATTAAATTGTTGCTGCGTCTGTACATGCATACTTACAGCTCATCATGGTATTGTAAGTGTAACTCATCATTTCACCTGGAGTTCAAACGCAGCTAACCGTGTCATATTTCCCCCCATTTTCTTCAGGAAATGCCGTGATAAAGCATTCAACAACCAAACTGACACGTGCGATGTAAATTTCGAAATCCGTCCTATAAGCGAAGTGGAGGAATATCCCGAGAGATGCGGGACCGAACCATTCGACCCGGTCAATCATGAATGCTGTAACGGGGAGCTGATAGGGCCTGGTTTCACCTGCTGCGGGGGTATTCGTGCTTGGGACACTCCAGGAACAAACCTAGGAGAAGGGAAGTGTTGCAATTCAAATGATGGGTCATACAAGGGCTACAACAACCAGACACGTATGTGCTGCCAAGGAGAGGTCCATGTCAAGAGTGGACAAGGTAAAGACAGGGAAATTCCCTTCTTTTCTATATACAGACTTTTGGATTATAATTGAGAAACTCAAGTCTGCAACCAGCCAGAGCTAGACCTAGGGCTTCTATAACTGCACAGATTCCCTTTTATCTTAAAGACAGTGTAGCAGTTACCTTGCGCCTAATGACCTTGACTATTTGACTCTTGATACACCTTTAAATGTTGGTATTAGATTCTTGGGAGAGGTTTTCTGAGAAAGTATTTCTTTGTAACTCCTAGCCTCCAGATGCATGATCTGCATATATGAGAAACAAGCAAGCCTTTATATACCGGTACACACCTTGTCAATTACTAGATTAGATGCTGTAACATAGCATCAGTGTTCTCCTCAGATAATAATCGCTGATCTTATCTAATAATAATTGGTGCCCACTTTGTTACAGCAGAATGCTGTGGCTCAGACGCCTATGAACCTGCAGACTCTAGCTCCATGTGCTGTGGAAATCGCCTCTACGCCGTCACTGGAGGAAAGACCGAATGCACAGGGACCTCTCCTCACCGGCCGGACCAGATTGTATGCGATGGGGTTGTTCATACAGCTTCCTCTGACAAAGTCTGCTGCGGGAAGAGTCTAATCAACCCGGATAACCATGTATGCTGTGAACATATTCCGTAAGTATCAAAATCAAGGATGCCATATTTCAGACTTTGGACCGATTTCAGGCTTTGTCATTGCTCTTTTCAATGCTTTCTCAGGCTCTCAATGGTCATATCATTGGGCTCTTACATATCAGGACTTGTTGTATCAGGCCAATTACATGGAGAAGAATCCAACTGGTATCCCTGCAGGAATCGGTTATCAGGATCTGATGTTGTGTATTTCGTTGTTACCAGATTTGTATCAGTTAATTTTGTTTAAATGTTTGGGACTGCCTCCATTCAACCTGTAATCCTGAATCCATGCCTTTAATTGGATAATGAAGACTGTTGTTAGTACACTGAAGCAACTACCTTGTTTTCAAAGTCATTTATAAATCTCTTTTCACGTGGACTACACTTAACATAAAAATGTGTCTTGGTCTTGTTTAGAATCGCTGACAATTAATGCTAGCAAGTCTGTGGACATTGTATGTTGGGAAGAAAATAGGCAATGTCCTTGTAATAAATATGCATGTTCTGTAAATACCAATAATCAACTCATCTCTTTCCAATCTGATTTTTGTTTTCAGATACGTGAAAGAAAACCGAGACACACAGTGCTGTGGCAAAGTATCCTATGACCGGTCAAGCAAAACCTGCTGTGGGGTGTCCCTCTATGAAAGCCTAGCCACGGAGCAAGAGTGCTGCGGCAATATGTACTACAACACCAACGACCAGGTGTGCCATCAGACCGGGGAAGACCTGTATGTCTTCAGGTCAGATGACGCAGAAATCATGGTGTGCAGCGAGGGAACCTACGATTCCACCAAGCATACATGCTGCCAGGGTATTCTCCATAAGCACATCGCCAACGGGCAGTGTTGCGGCAACAGGGTGGTGCGTAATCCCGATGAGGAGGTGTGCTGTGGTGGGGAGGTGAAGCGAAGGGAAGGCAGACACACGGAATGCTGTGGAGGCCGCATGTTTAATCCCAATGTGTATCAGTGCTGCGGCAGGAAGATCATGCCACTCTACTCTAGCTACCGTCAGTGCTGCAATAATCAGATTATTCGAGCAATGGAAGAGTGTGTAGGTAACTAAATAATGTAGGTAATTCATACAAATAACCTCTATTTACCACTGATGAATAATTCCCCCCGATAAATTATTCCCCTTTCTTTTTCTCTCTCTGTGACTTTTGCCCTGTTTCATTTAGTTATACATTATTAACTAGTATAGCTCAGTCGGTCTGACTCGGTCGTATTTCCAGGTATTAAATTCTTAAATGAATTGCATTTATCTTATTTGATATTTACTGAAAATCTATTTCCTATTTATTATTTATATTTTATGTATCACTTTAATGTTGCCATTAAAAAATATTCATTACTGGAATAACCACTGTTCTGTATCTAGAGTGAATGTAAATAATCTAATATTTATTTATGAAATTGTAATGTATGAAAATACATGTTTCATATTTATAGCCGACATTCACATATTATTGGCACATATTCACTGTGCTTTCATTCTGTCAAATGTAATTTCAGATTGAATTTCTATTCATCGTTCAGCTGCCTTATTACCAATTCACGGCATAAATTATAAATTTCTATCAGTATTTAACCCTCATTCCTTCTAAAGGAATAATTATTCAAAGAAATAAAATGCCCAATACCTTGATATTTTGTATTTTTCTAAGTTATGTACTTGTATTTTCATTAATAGAAAGGATAGAGCACATAAACTGCAAGAAACTGAATGTATTTGTGTATATTAGTGTTCGGATGGTAAAAAAATGTTAATCCTATTTATCTTGTCGTATAGTAGTTCATGGTTCTTGAAGCAGTATATGAAAGTGAAATTAGATTTCTGTTTCATTTAAAGGTCATATTTATTTTGTGATGAGAATTCTATCAGAAATAATGTACGGTATGTTTCGAATATTTAGTACTGTAAGTCTGAAAAGTATACATGTATTTATCTATTTATTTGCATAAAGATGCAAAATACTCACTTATACGAGAATCTATTCATTATTATCCTGTATGTCAAATTGACATGTATTTAAATTTGTCTAGTATTGAAATACATGTATGTCTGAATATACCAGTGTTCCACCACTACAGTGTAGTGGTGGACTCATGGAAGAATAAAAACCAATAACTCGCTATCAGTAGCTTGTTTAAATGTGTGTAGGCCATTTATAGGCCAACCTGTGTAGAGAATTATTGGAGCTCAGTTGAATGACCTTCCAAGTTGTAGCAAAGAATAATGATATTGTAGTTTGAGTATGAAAGATGTTGATAGAATTTGCTATCATTTTTAAGAGTTCCTAGAAAGTAATCATGATTTCCCCTAACATAGCGTTAGCTTATCCATAGAATTTCAAACAATTATTTTACATATTTTGTTTAGTAACATATGAGAAAATAATATATGTCCTTTCTGTCTTACACGATTTGATGCCATTATTCTCATTATTGAGTATTGACTTTCAATTTGAATTTTGTTTCATTCATGGAACATAATGATATTCAATATGTATTTAAACATTCATTCTGACTATATTTAGTGTAAATGAGAAGGTACTCTTTATAGTCCAATACTCCTCTGGAAAATGAGGCATGCTTTAAATTCAACATGGTTCGGATAAATGTTCCGTACCCTCTTTTGCTGAAACTTAATTTACTTCAGATGACACATGATTATCAATATGTTGATATGCAAGAACATAATGTACATGCATATGTATAATACATAATGACCCTTTTTGATATTTGTACAGTACAGCATCAGATGACAATGATCTTTCAAGAACTTCAAAGTTATAAAACTAGACAACTTGGTTATTTATATGAATATGAACAGTTCATGTTATGATGCGACGGTTAATTGGTTTCCTCAATCTTTCCCTCATTACCATTACTTAATAAGATTTTTTCTCTTCTTTAAACAAACAGGAGTGAAAGGGAGATACGTGTATATGAAAACCACAAAGTCTTGTGGAAATATTTCCATTATTTGCTACCTTTCATGACAAACCTGGAGTGTAATAAGCTTTCAAATAATATTTTATACTTCAAACTACAATACATGTGTATGCACTATGTGCATTGAAATTTGCTGCATGTAATTCTCTTGAGCGAAATAATATGTATTTCACGGCAAGATGTATGCATTTACGGAGTTTTCCCGAGCCATAAGTGTAAACAGTATTTATGTGTACGTTAACTGAAATTTCTAAGTTGTGGATTTGTAAAAGTAGACATTTATAATATGTTTTCATTTTTATGGTCAAGTTTGTAATTTTGGATGGTTGTAGTTGGGTAAAGGTACTTAAATAATAAATTGCAGTAAGTTCTGAAAAAATAGCTTCTAGCATCCTGTGACTTGAGACTGCATTTTAGTGTTTTTTGCTTGGAATGTGTGAGCAATGTTAAATAAACGAAAGACATGCAAAATGGTAAAAGAGAGAAAGGAAAAGGTGGCGAAGTGCAGACAAGAGACAGAAGGAGAGGGGAGATCAAAAGAACAGAGAGAGACTGAGAGAGATGGTATCAAGAGTTAACACACATAGAAGAACATCAGCTGACAGAAATAATGAAGAATAACTACAGGTACACAGAAAAGAGAAAGATAACGAGGGATAATATGAAACTTCTCCCCCCCCCCCCCAAAAAAAAAAAAAAAATGTAAGTTGGGGGGCATTTGTAGATCAACATTGAATATTCTCTTTATAAAGAAAAAATGCTCAAATATCATTTCCAGTTATAGAAATCATTTAATGGATCTATGTGATAAAGATAGCTGCACAATGAAGTATTGGACCATGTACATAATTAATTCTCATGCATGCATAACATGATTGAACATTGTAATTATAGTAATTATTATATTGTTGCACAAAGCAAGAGAATGGTGAAATGGTTGAGAGGAGGAGAGAGAAAGAGAGAGAGAGAGAGAGAGAAAGAGAGAAAGAGAGAGAGAGAGAGAGAGAGAGAGAGAAGACCCTGAGCATAAGACATGAACAGTAAATACAACAAATCAAATCGTGAAGACTTATCTTACTGTTGCTATAGTTTCAATGCTTTGGTCAGAATCATAAGGGATTAAAAGTATATCGAGGAAGAGTACTCACGAGTCCACTTCGAGGTTAAAAAATAGCAGTCCTTTTTGTTATGATAAATCTGAAATAATGGGGAATCTAAACATTACCTATAAGCAAGAGCAAATGATGATCCCGTATTATTCCACACCACCCACAAAAGGTCTATGTTCCTACTAGGGTCATTCTGTTTCTCAACAAACAACATCTGTTCAATGTACAATGTCTTTCCAAGCCAGTAGCAAAAAATAAGTAAAGTTCTTCTCTGTAAAAACTTGTTGAGATAAATGTACCATGAGAGGAATATTGGGTAAGCTAGGCTCTTATTCTTCTCAGCAAACAGAACAATCTGTCATATAATCTTCTGTAGCAATAATGAATATAGCTCTTTTCCATGTATAATAATAAATTGCACCATGAGAAAAATACTGGGTAGATGATGTTAATGTCTACGGAGAGGGTGTTTTACAATGGCTTTTTAGGTAATAATAGGTAGGTAGGATGGAAACATATATAAGATGGAAAATATAAATAAGATGCATACAGATAATCATCAATGAAAGTATCAATGCACACATGCCTAAGCCATAATGAAAGGATGCAAAGTGTCATGAACTTTGACCTCTCTAGCACCATGGAAAGAATGGAAACATGAAAAAGATGCATGAAGATTGAAGATATCTCCAAGAAAGTATTTTTTTTTTAAATGTAGATGCGGGCAAGTTGTGAACAATGACCTTTGACCTCTCCAGATGAAAGCATACAAATAAGCAGCATGTAGGTGTCACTCTCAAGAGTTTGAGACACAAATTGTTGTAATCATGCTTCCGAGCTAAAAACAATCAACGAGATTGAAATAAAATATCACAAAACATAACATCACATTATTATTCACTAAGCATATATCCTCCTACTTGTTCTTAGATGTCAAAAGTGTAATCTCAGGGCGTACTTACATAAGAATCAAAATCATAAGACCAGTATACCAGACTCTATTAATAACACTTGTACTTTTTTAATGATGAAATGTGTATGATAATATACATCTATAAAAAAATTGTATTCATAAATTGTAAATATGACATTTCAGAATAGATATTTGGAATATAATGTACATTTTCCCTCATTACTGAACTCAGTAGAATTCTTTTGCAACTTTTGGTAAAATATACAATCTGTTTAATTATAATTCTACTAAATTCTAGGACACATACATGTAGGTATCACAAGAAGGGCTTAGAGAAATATATGGCAGAAAATAACATGCAGAAAACTATAAATTTGTCAGAACTGAATGGAAGTCCGTTTCATAGCACACAAGTAAACAGCTACATTATTGCAGTAAATGATTATCATTTCTCAAATCATATGTTCGATATTCCTTGTTTACTGTTTTTTTCCCTTTGATTTCTTCTTTTTTCATTTGTCATTAAAGAAGAAACATTCTTCAAATTTCAGATGAAGACCAACCCACTCTGAAGTATTATTTTTATGAATAAATATTCAAAGACAAATAATCAGCATGAAAAATAAATACTATTAGGTAAACCGTTTCTCGCATCCAATCCATTTTGATCGTTCACCAGTACTTGTTGACTTTCTAAATCTCATTCTCAACTACAAATCATTTAATTGAAGGTTCGACATAATTTCATAAGACTGAACGTGTGTAGTGGTGGTTATTTTACCCGACTGCTAAGAAAGCATAAATACTTGTTAGTAAGCAACCGGTGGATCAACGGCTTTAGGTCCTCTCTGAGAGACCTGGTAATGAGGATTAATGCCTTACCAAAGAGCACTAGCGCATCGCCTTGGTTTCAAACCTGGGTCGCCGGATTGCAAGACCACTGCTCTACCAACTGAGCTATCGTGCCTCCTCTAAATGTCTTGCTATTGATCCGTTGAATTTTAAGCCAGAGATCATTCCATCTGAAGTCTATGGAAAATGGGTGTTATACCAAATTCAGATTGTTTTCAATGAGTCAAAGAGTACAAAATGCTGGCTAAAGGTTGGTTTTTACTCATTTAGCCTAATAGGAAATCCGCACATGATGGAACCCTTTACATTCTGTATGACGAGATCTGGAAAGCCCAAAACAAAGAGCTGTCACAGCCTTAAAATCCCATATCCTCTTTCAACTACACTATTCATCACTCATCTTTAATAAAGACGTCATCCTGAATTATCATTCTCGCAGCACATGATATGTATGTACATGTGGCAAAAGTCTACATGACCTCTTAAAGGGATCGTTTAACAATGTTAAATCTGAGATACAGGGCCCTACGTGTTATCAGTGTCTGTGATATGGTGTAATATTGAAGCCCTAAAAAAATTGCGCTTCAAAATGATCAAGAAGTGCCTCAAAAAAGTAAAAATCTTTGAGTGACCGGTTTTACCATACTCGTTTTCCCCAATAGACTGTAGTGTTATGAAAACCGTCAGGCGAACGGTTTTCAAAATTTGTAATTCCAATCATAAATATCTTGATAATCAGACAGGCGGTCGGCTTGTAAAAGTCATGGGGTTCCTGACTGACCTAAAGGTTTATAATTATCATTGCATCATGAGCTAAATCCAGAATTTTATTTCAGAATCTGAGACAAAGTTACCGGATCCCTTTAAAGGTCATGCCTTAACTTTCTTTAGAACAAGATGAGTTGGGTATCCTCAAAAACTTCACATAAGTTTGTGCGACATTTTCAGATACCGGTATATATTATTTTCAACCTCACCACAGAAAGTCTCGAGTCTAGTTTTTACTTCTCAAATTTATAAAAGTTCTGAGAAATCATATGAAGGGGGGGGGGGGGGGGGGGGGGGGTCACCTTAGATTCATATCATTGTCTGTTTTACCCAAAATGCAAAGGGCAAGAAAATCCCAATGAATATGTCCTATGCAAGGTACCCGGTAATGGATTATGACATTCTTATCAAAAGACACAACCATATTGGCCTTGTTTCCAACTCGGGTACATTGGTTTCAAGACCTGTCGGCAAGCAAGGACTATATTTTGACAAATTCATGACAAATTGAGCCATGCCTGAGTCGACTTGACTAATGTTGAGTTGTCAGGTGAAGGAACAAGAGACAGCCTGTGTTGATGTCGTCTTGAGGCAAGTTAAATTCCTATCCGGCATCATTCACAAATGTACCGTAAGCTGTGCCTCTCTCCCAAAGCCTCAACCATCGGTTGCTACAGCAGACCCCTCTGACAAGGCCCGTACCAGCCATCACGTCAGATGCACAGAGCCTAGAGCCTGACTCAGTTCCAGGGTGTTCATATCCTGGTGTCTTCCAGAGGCCCAGCCCATCACCTCCTCCCCCATCCACGCCCCGTTGAAGTTGTCCAGCTTGCAGATGCGACAGAAGATGGCCAGGAGGTCGTCTCCGCTTACGTCTCCAGTCACCGTCTTCCTGTTGTACCCTAACTCGGTTATCACGTCCGTACTGCCAGGGGCCCAAGCTCTGGAAACACATAGAAATTCATAAATTTTGTTATATTTCTTAAGACCTATATGTGACAATAAGTTGTAAATAGATGATAGAATGTTCAGAGCACTTTTTTAATCTATATTTTATACATTCTGTGCATTCTCAAGATTAAATTTTTAATGCCAGTTTTCAAATTTACATGTCAATTTTGTTATTCCTATTATTTGTATTATTATTGTTGTATTTTCTTTGTATCCTCGAATGTATTTATATATTGTTTATATTGTTTGTATATGTATGTCACTCGCCAGTGGAGGACGAATTTCTGTATTTTTTAAATCAGACAATAAATTATCTTGAATCTTGAGACTATTTCTTTATAACAAAAACTTAGTAGTACTTTCTGAATGGATCACAGCAGTAAAAATTTGAAAGATAGAAATAGAACCGTACTCGATGACTTTCTCCAGCCTCTCCTTCCGTCTCGCGAGGGCCTGCCTGACGAAGAAGACGAAGATGAATGCCTCCCACTGCTCCATCTGATGCCTGCTGAAGAGATCTCTCCTGGGTGTGATCTGGACCAGACAGAGGTCCTCCAGCTGCTTCTCTACAGCCTGAGTGAGAGAGAGAAAGAGAGAGAGAGAGAGAGAGAGAGAGAAAGAGAGAGAGAGAGAAAGAGAGAGAGAGAGAGAGAGAAAGAGAGAGAGAAAGAGAGAGAGAAAGAGAGAGAGAGAGAGAGAGAGGGAGAGAGAGAGAGAGAGGGGACAGACATACCATTATATGGCTGGGCTCAATCCTAAAACTTCCATCACAAAAAAAGTAGTGAACTGCCTAAAATAGGGCTACTGCAAACTAACTTGCCAGAATCACAATGCTATATACATTCAGTGAAGATAATCAACTACACATTGGAGCCTTTTTGCACACAGCTACTTTTTTCCACCCCACAGGCCATTTATTTACGCACAGAATATATAATAATAATAATAATATATTCATTTGTAAAGTGCAATAACTATGTGGATATATTCTACTGCGCTGCAAGAGCTCGTAAATGCTGTACTATACATACTACATGAACAAGTGAGTTTTCAGTCTTTACAGAATGGTATATTTTGTCATTTGCAGAGATGGTTTTTTCAGGCAGATAACCACATCATTTGTAAATGAGGCTCAAGAAGTCTCAGAAGACAATTTTTTATTTTAATAAGTTCAAAATGGCCCTTATTCTTTTTGATAATCACACTCTCATGCATGTACAGGGATGAGAGTATTTACCGGTAGTAAGATTTTTGGAATCGTGAGTGGCTGTCTAATGAAATGGAAAAAACAAACACAAAAATTGTATGGCACTATAAAGTTCATCACTAGTGCACACATCTTTGACAGTACCATAGAATAACCATCGTGTGAATTCTTATTAAAAATTAGTCTCATTTAAAGACAACGTTCTTACACATCTCCATGCATCAAAGAAAAATCGAAATATCAATCCCATGGCAGGAGCGGCCCTGTTCTTGTTAACAACTTACAGTTGACTTTGGTTTAGTTTTGCGAGGTAGCTTGAAAGACATCATAGGTTCCTGGTGAGAGAGAGAGAGAAGATGGAAAGCTTTAGAAGATAGATTCTATTCAGCCAAGTTCTATCAACAAATGTGTAGCATCCGTCGAAAAATAGCTAGGTTCAATGATCTGTTGGTTGTTACAGTAAAAACTCCTTGATGCCTTCTTACATTAGAGAAAAACTACATAGTTTGCCAGGATGCAACAAGAATTCATTGATTGGTTCTCTGGCATAACGAATTTGGTGCCATCTTTTCACATCCAAATGAGTGACCACAAGGTGGCGCTATACAATTACATCAAGATTATTTAAATTATATAATTATTACAATGTGCATGTGAATTTCTACGCTTTCATATTAAAAAACATGCCCCTTTTACTGCTATCCCTTCCTCCAAAATTATCATAGCTTGGAAAAAATACAGGCTATGTACATAAAAACTTCAATATGCATCTAAGTCCACAGTGACACAGTATATGTTTATAATGACTAGACACAGAGTGGAGCTAGAAGACCGTAAGCACAAATGTAATCTAGGATTCCATTGACTACAGTGTATAGGGTCAGACTATTCATAAACACATCTGTTTGTTTATGAATGTATTGAAAGTAATAACCTAAATCCTTGTGCAAATTATCTTTCAAGTTTCGTGGAACAATATTACTCCTCTAAAAATCAAAGAATATTGAAAAGCACTCAGAAAATGTTCATAAAGCCCTGTATCTACCACAAGGCCATTTAATGTCACCTATAGACAATTTTGAAAAGTAACATCTCCTTTCTGCTTCACTTACATTATGAAGAAGTTTAATGTCTGAGGAAACTTGGTAGAGGGCTGAAAGGGCACGGTAGCTCTTCATGTTCCCAGGGGGTGGATCAATGTCTGTACATGAAAATAGAACAGTATTAATTAACTGATGATTAAAAAGTAGTGTTGTGTAAGAAAATGAAAAAAAAAGTGAAGTTTGCTTCTATTTATCAGATCTGAACCAGTCAGTAGATTGGCAGTGACATCTGTCCCTGCCATTCTGTCTGCTGGTCCAGACCCGCTCTTGTGATGTCATCCTTGCAAATCTTAAAGGTGGTGTGTCTCTTTTGCAGGCTGAAAATATAAACTTGTGTGCATCCTATGGTAAACAAGAGATCAGATAATAGCAACTAAGAACTCCTCTTAAAAGAGTAGAACTGTTAATTGCCTTTATGTGGAATTACGGTATATTGACCATCAGGAATTACGAATAGTATACAATTATACAATGACACTCAAGGATCTAGCTGAAACTATTTGCATCAAAGGAACATCAACCAGTAACTATTGTTTCCTCCTAAACTAATCGTGGGATAACTTTAAGGACTATATCACATGCTGTTAGTGCAAAATCTTACACTATTCCCTCGTCAACAAACCTACAAAGACATTGATGCCATCTTATAAACATTTGTGATGGGCATAAACCAATCACTACTTCAATAAATAAATCGCAAGTCTCTACTAAACTTGACAGAGAGGAGATTGTAAGTTCGCGATTGATTGGAGGACTTAGGATCAATCAGAATCAATCGCAACTCTTTACAAGAAATGGCTCTGGAGCCTGTTTCACAAAACTTGTTATCTATAACAACTGCAAAATTTCTATGACAAATTTGCTCTCAGCCAATCAGATGCCGTGATTTCAGTAGCTTATAACAGTAGCTTGTAACTTGTTATTGATATCAAGTTTTATGAAACAGGGCCCTGATATTTATCTTCTACTGTGATGTACTACTGGACCATCATCACATGATATTTGCTCACATTGTAACAGTTCTTGCTCATGAAGAGTGTTGAGTTGGACGCGACCATAGCTGAACATGGAGAGCCTCTCCAGGATAAGACTGGCCAGGACGTAGGCGTGCTTCCTCTCACCGTCCTGGGGCAAGGCTCCAACCACCTTCAAGCCAATATCTAGGACAAGGTGTAGGGCAGAGTAAAGAAGTCACGTACAAAATGTACAGAAAACACAACAGTGGAGGAAACACTTCTTTAATCCTCATTTTTTTAATTTCATTATCTATCTACAGTCAAACCTGTCTATAACGACCACCCAAGGGACAAAAAGTGGCCTTTGTAGACAGGTGGTCTTTGTAGACAGGTTCCTTTAGTACATGATTCAATGAGAAACCATTTTCAAGGGAAACAACAAATCTGGCCTTTGTAGAAAGGTGGTCTTTGTAGACAGGTGGTCACTAAAGTAGGTTTGACTGTACCAACAACAAAGCTGCTCTTTTGTCAACAAAATGGGAATACTCTGCACTAAAGTATGCAATCACCCACACAGGATTTGTCTGAAGTAATACTTTGTAAGAAACAGAACACACATATATTGCTGCTTTCATATTGCATCTGACTTTCAAGATTCCACCCACCTTCTTCCCATGCGGTTGATTCAATGTCTTGAAAGACATCCTCTATCCTTGCAACCGGTGGTTTGATGTCCCTGTCCCCTATGTACTGCATCTGATAGATATCTGCATGCTGCCACTGGAAGCAATCAGGTGTTTCCACCCTGATATTCTCCAGAGTACCACAAAATTGTTCATGCCTGCAGAGGCCTAGGACCCTAGCTGCACCGTTGTCCAGCAACTCCCTTGTCATGAATCCTGGACCTAAATAGAACATGGATATAGGGAGAGAGTAAAAGGTAAAGACCAGTATTGGAAACGCCCAATTTCAAAAAATGAAATGGAAGCTCTTTATTACCAATCATGTGAAAGAATATGTTTTGACTAATACATGATAAAAAAATTGCCGGGAAATCGCCTACTAATTGATATATTTGGTAAATTAGTTTATCTATTGGACTGTGAGAGATAAACGCACGTATTGCGCACGTGTGCGTAGTCTCATATACATCTTTCTGTGTACAGTGCTTGTAACTTTACGAAGACTGGGCCAAATTTCTTATCATTTTGATGATTCCAGAACCTTGCAGTACACACCAATAGTTATATGCTAGATGATCAACCTTTTCTGATCGATTGCACAACGTTTCTTTCACAATTCAATCGCATGACCATAACTGGTCTTTATCTTTAAAGGTTAATCATAGCCCATTTACTTGCATTATGAGTAAATGTAAAAGACAGATAAAATTAAGATTATTTTTTAAGTTCAAATCAATTCATGTGAAAGGCTTCAACTGAGTAATGCTCATGCAAGGAAAATTCAATGTTTGAACTGTCATCCCCCTTAAAAAATCTCTAAATATCCCTAGTATTCTTAAAATAATCCTCGTTGTTTCATGACCTTTTTCAATCAAGACTTCCAAATTCTGTGATAGTTAAATCATTTCTGTAGTCACATGCCAACCTCAAGTCATACCACAAATTGAAATGTTTAAGGATGTGTAAAAATAAACATCTCCTGGAGTGATTTTTGTTATAATCATCATTGGACAGAAAATGTGTATCTCAAACTGCAAATACAATATATATGAATCCATAAAAAATGATTCCAAAAACAGAACCGCACCTTCATTAGCAGTAATAATAGTAGCAGTCTCCTCCTTAAGACTGTCACCAGGCCAGATGCGTTCCCTGATAGTTTTTGCTAGGCTGGAGGTGAGAACAAACCTCTGCTTTGGACTTCTAAGCAGATTAGTGTGATTCAGCAGCTCCCCTTCTCTCTTGGGTTGATTAGCTTCAGAAATAGATCCATCTTCTGTCCCCTCCTTCTGGTATTCATTCAGGCAGTTCGTACGTCTTGAAAAATGTCTGGAGGGTTGGGTGCATCCGCTGGATATGTTAGAGGGGAGGGATCCATGTTTCAAGCAAGTACCTTCTGATTGGAAAACCTTGCCACAGGATTTTCTTTGAGAGTACACACTGCTCTTTGCCATACAATGCGAGGCATCATGCAGACTGTGAAGACATCTTGGTCGACTTGCAAGGATCAGTGACCGCCGCATCTGGAGAAGTGAGTGTGTCTTCCGGAGGAAACTGAAGGTGCAAAGCCTTCGGTGGGGTAGAACCTGCAATAGGATGGTCTTCCGGATACTAGACATTTTCCTCATTTTTTTAAAGCATACCTGTGTAATGGATGAAGTAGGTAAGAAAAAGATAAGATATAAATCATTAAAAATTATTAGCTATTAAGGATATATGTATATTGTCATTTATCTAATTTGGGCTAATTTTGAATCTAATTTGGGCTAATTTTGTATATAATTAGGGCTAATTTTGTATTAAGAGAATTTTTACATGTAGAACTCTAGATCTTATTCAAAAATATTAACTGCATTTTGTATTCATCATCCAAAGAATTATCTCATTCACACATAAAATAATGTGCTTCAGCTCCCTACACACACATTAAGCAGTTATTTTACGGCTGTGCAGCTCAGGAGGAGGGGGAGGGGGGGGGGGGGGGGTATGCAATGCAGTTGGCGTGTGATTACCAATCTCATTGTCATTGCGCGCAGTAAATCCACAAAACCAAACAGATTAGCTGAAGGTAAGTTCTTTTTTAAATATTTTTAAATTGATTTTC